>WNGS01103548.1:0-12500 GCA_020271785.1 Procambarus virginalis
CCACTAGTGACATCTATAGTGCCTGTGCCACCACTAGTGACATCTATAGTGCCTTGTGCCACCACTAGTGACATCTATAGTGCCCTGAGCCACCACTAGTGACATCTATAGTGCCACCACTAGTGACATCTATAGTGCCTTGGCCACCACTAGTGACATCTATAGAGCCTTGAGCCACCACTAGTGACATCTATAGAGCCTTGTGCCACCACTAGTGACATCTATAGAGCCTTGTGCCACCACTAGTGACATCTATAGAGCCTTGTGCCACCACTAGTGACATCTATAGAGCCTTGTGCCACCACTAGTGACATCTATAGAGCCTTGAGCCACCACTAGTGACATCTATAGAGCCTTGTGCCACCACTAGTGACATCTATAGAGCCCTGAGCCACCACTAGTGACATCTATAGAGCCTTGTGCCACCACTAGTGACATCTATAGAGCCTTGAGCCACCACTAGTGACATCTATAGAGCCTTGTGCCACCACTAGTGACATCTATAGTGCCTTGTGCCACCACTAGTGACATCTATAGAGCCTTGAGCCACCACTAGTGACATCTATAGAGCCCTGTGCCACCACTAGTGACATCTATAGAGCCTTGAGCCACCACTAGTGACATCTATAGAGCCTTGTGCCACCACTAGTGACATCTATAGAGCCTTGTGCCACCACTAGTGACATCTATAGTGCCTTGTGCCACCACTAGTGACATCTATAGTGCCTTGAGCCACCACTAGTGACATCTATAGTGCCTGAGCCACCACTAGTGACATCTATAGAGCCTTGAGCCACCACTAGTGACATCTATAGTGCTTGAGCCACCACTAGTGACATCTATAGAGCCTTGTGCCACCACTAGTGACATCTATAGAGCCTTGTGCCACCACTAGTGACATCTATAGTGCCTTGTGCCACCACTAGTGACATCTATAGTGCCACCACTAGTGACATCTATAGAGCCTTGAGCCACCACTAGTGACATCTATAGTGCCTTGAGCCACCACTAGTGACATCTATAGTGCCTTGAGCCACCACTAGTGACATCTATAGAGCCTTGAGCCACCACTAGTGACATCTATAGAGCCTTGTGCCACCACTAGTGACATCTATAGTGCCTTGAGCCACCACTAGTGACATCTATAGAGCCTTGAGCCACCACTAGTGACATCTATAGAGCCTTGAGCCACCACTAGTGACATCTATAGTGCCTTGAGCCACCACTAGTGACATCTATAGAGCCTTGTGCCACCACTAGTGACATCTATAGAGCCTTGTGCCACCACTAGTGACATCTATAGAGCCACCACTAGTGACATCTATAGAGCCACCACTAGTGACATCTATAGTGCCTTGTGCCACCACTAGTGACATCTATAGTGCCTTGTGCCACCACTAGTGACATCTATAGAGCCTTGAGCCACCACTAGTGACATCTATAGAGCCACCACTAGTGACATCTATAGAGCCACCACTAGTGACATCTATAGTGCCTTGTGCCACCACTAGTGACATCTATAGTGCCTTGTGCCACCACTAGTGACATCTATAGAGCCTTGAGCCACCACTAGTGACATGACATCTATAGTGCCTTGAGCCACCACTAGTGACATCTATAGAGCCTTGTGCCACCACTAGTGACATCTATAGTGCCTTGTGCCACCACTAGTGACATCTATAGTGCCCTGAGCCACCACTAGTGACATCTATAGTGCCCTGAGCCACCACTAGTGACATCTATAGTGCCTTGTGCCACCACTAGTGACATCTATAGAGCCTTGAGCCACCACTAGTGACATCTATAGTGCCTTGAGCCACCACTAGTGACATCTATAGTGCCCTGAGCCACCACTAGTGACATCTATAGTGCCTTGAGCCACCACTAGTGACATCTATAGTGCCCTGAGCCACCACTAGTGACATCTATAGTGCCTTGTGCCACCACTAGTGACATCTATAGTGCCTTGTGCCACCACTAGTGACATCTATAGAGCCCTGAGCCACCACTAGTGACATCTATAGTGCCTTGAGCCACCACTAGTGACATCTATAGAGCCTTGTGCCACCACTAGTGACATCTATAGAGCCACCACTAGTGACATCTATAGTGCCTTGAGCCACCACTAGTGACATCTATAGAGCCTTGTGCCACCACTAGTGACATCTATAGTGCCCTGAGCCACCACTAGTGACATCTATAGTGCCTTGTGCCACCACTAGTGACATCTATAGTGCCACCACTAGTGACATCTATAGTGCCTTGAGCCACCACTAGTGACATCTATAGAGCCTTGTGCCACCACTAGTGACATCTATAGTGCCTTGTGCCACCACTAGTGACATCTATAGAGCCTTGAGCCACCACTAGTGACATCTATAGAGCCTTGAGCCACCACTAGTGACATCTATAGTGCCTTGAGCCACCACTAGTGACATCTATAGAGCCTTGTGCCACCACTAGTGACATCTATAGAGCCTTGAGCCACCACTAGTGACATCTATAGAGCCACCACTAGTGACATCTATAGAGCCACCACTAGTGACATCTATAGAGCCACCACTAGTGACATCTATAGTGCCTTGTGCCACCACTAGTGACATCTATAGTGCCTTGTGCCACCACTAGTGACATCTATAGAGCCTTGAGCCACCACTAGTGACATCGACATCTATAGTGCCTTGAGCCACCACTAGTGACATCTATAGAGCTTTGTGCCACCACAAGTGACATCTATAGTGCCTTGTGCCACCACTAGTGACATCTATAGTGCCCTGAGCCACCACTAGTGACATCTATAGAGCTTGTGCCACCACTAGTGACATCTATAGTGCCTTGTGCCACCACTAGTGACATCTATAGAGCCTTGAGCCACCACTAGTGACATCTATAGTGCCTTGAGCCAATATTAGTGACATCTATAGTGCCCTGAGCCACCACTAGTGACATCTATAATGCCCTGAGCCACCACTAGTGACATCTATAGTCCCTTGAGCCACCACTAGTGACATCTATAGTGCCTTGAGCCAATATTAGTGACATCTATAGTGCCCTGAGCCACCACTAGTGACATCTATAGTGCCTTGAGCCACCACTAGTGACATCTATAGTGCCCTGAGCCACCACTAGTGACATCTATAGTGCCTTGAGCCACCACTAGTGACATCTATAGTGCCTTGTGCCACCACTAGTGACATCTATAGAGCCTGTGCCACCACTAGTGACATCTATAGAGCCTTGAGCCACCACTAGTGACATCTATAGTGCCTTGAGCCACCACTAGTGACATCTATAGAGCCTTGTGCCACCACTAGTGACATCTATAGAGCCACCACTAGTGACATCTATAGTGCCTTGAGCCACCACTAGTGACATCTATAGAGCCTTGTGCCACCACTAGTGACATCTATAGGGCCTTGAGCCACCACTAGTGACATCTATAGTGCCTTGTGCCACCACTAGTGACATCTATAGAGCCTTGAGCCACCACTAGTGACATCTATAGTGCCTTGAGCCACCACTAGTGACATCTATAGAGCCTTGTGCCACCACTAGTGACATCTATAGTGCCTTGAGCCACCACTAGTGACATCTATAGTGCCCTGAGCCACCACTAGTGACATCTATAGTGCTTTGAGCCACCACTAGTGACATCTATAGTGCCTTGTGCCACCACTAGTGACATCTATAGTGCCTTGTGCCACCACTAGTGACATCTATAGTGCCTTGTGCCACCACTAGTGACATCTATAGTGCCCTGAGCCACCACTAGTGACATCCACTGGATAGCACTGGACCATCACTACTCCATATGCAAGGCAACAGTCCATCGCTGCTTGCTCTGTGATGGCCATTTCCTACCGCTGCCCCCGCAGACAGGAATGCATTAAGGCCCAGGTTGAAGCCAAGAGAAACAACCTTTCTACCTCCTCGACCAGAGCCCCAAGCGTTCAACCCACCACCTTAGCTCTCACTAATCGACCAGAAGACTTTCTGGTCTTACCAACATGTGGCTCCTCCCAGCAGGCGACACAGCCTTCTCATTGGGGACCCAAGGTCCCACAGGCTCTTTCACAGCCCCCTGCATCACGTGCAGGCGTTACCCCTGGTCTTCTTAAGCTAGTGGAAAGGCTTGCAGGACCTGACAACCAGCGCTTTGTTAGTGAACTGAACCCATTATACATAGACAATGGCCTGGCCCCCATCATAGCCACTAGCGTAAATCTCACTGCCTCCTCTACCACGTACTCCGGAGACTACCACCAGGACGACCGTGCGGTCAACTTCAACCGACTCCAGAACCGCCCATGACCCGGGCGATACAAACAGAGGTAATTCCTTCTCCAGCTCCCAACACTTCTACCATCACAGTCTCAGCAGCCGCGCTAGCAGACGTGCTGTCTACAAACGATAACAGCACCACCAGCGCTCCGGAAATAGCTACAACCACCAATCAACGACACCTAAGCCTACCTAAGGCTGCGAGGCGAAAGACAAAAACACCCACTACGGAGGTTACGGACTCCTCAGACGAGAAAATCATAGTAGGAGGTCCAGCGCCACATCACAAATACGACACATACACGGTTCAAGACGTCCTCATGGAGGCCACGTCACCAAACTCCAGCGACAGCACTACTCAGCCAAAGTCGCAGGCAAAGAAAAAACGGAAAACCTAGAGGTCGACACTAATCACACTAGCTCCATAACTGGTATAGCCAGCCCTCCAGGCTGAAAACCAGCATGAAGACCCCGATCCATCGCCAGATCTCTAGTATCAGCTACTGGTACAAATAATGGCTCCAAAGAGCCTCCACTTACGGGCTCACCATAGCCCGTGCTACTGGAACTTATTGTTTTGAGTAGCGAATCTTAAACAACAACTATTAACTAGTCTACTTTCAAATGTGGTCTAGAACAGACACTTGCGAGATACCATACCGACTCTCAGTGCGCTCAACTCACACCATTGCTCGCCAAGGTATCACCTTCATACTTCTGACGTATACTCGACTAAATATATATATATATTCTCTTATGTGTCTGTGTTTATTGTCACTATACTTTACGTAACAATAGAATCGTTACAAAACTTTCCATCATTTTTATTGCTAATGTTTACATTATCTACATATACATTATGTGTGAATACCTTCACACATTATCTATCTGAAGCTGAATTGCATTTGTAGATTTGCTTCCAAATAAGATGTAGTAGGTCTTTTATAAGTTAAGTGTTATAGTTTGTTGGTTGACATCCATAAGTGGACTTTTTTTAGTTCATTATTAACAACATCATTTAGTGTATGTGGGTTGGGGTTAGAGTAGATGAGGGTAGTATCATCAGCAAACAAAATAGGCTTCAGAATGTTAGAGACATTAGGCAGATCATTGATGTATATAAGAAATAGAAGAGGTCCCAAGATGCTGCCCTGTGGCACTCCAACGGTTATTGGTAGAGTGGGAGAGGTTATATTATTGATGGCTACACATTGGTGTCTATCACTAAGATAGGATTGGATATAATCCAGTGCATGGCCTCGGTTTCCATAATGATGGAGTTTACGTAAGAGATAATTGTGATTAACAGTATCAAAGGCCTTTCTCAGGCCAATGAAGAGTCCAATCGGAAACTCATTTTTGTCAAAGGCTGAGTAAATTATATCAAGGAGACTAATAATTGCATCGTTGATACTCTTTTGGGAGCGGAAGCCAAAATGACAGGGGCTAAGAATATCGAATTTTACGAGATAGGAGTAGAGCTGTTTGTAGGTAATTTTTTCAAATATATTTGATAGTAAGGGTAGGTTTGATATTGGTCTATAATTGTTTATGTCTGCCGGATCTCTATCTCTGTCTTTAAATCCAGCATTATGTATGTAATTTAATGTATGTACCTTTACCTGAATAAAAAATCTAAATCTAGGCGTGTGCAGGGCTCCTCACATGCATTGACGTGCATCCACCAAAGGAGAACTGTTTCCTTTAAAAATATTTAATTATGTGCTATTATATTTATACAAACAACTCCAAGTACTTTCTGCGACTGGAAAACACGAGGAAACATAAGTATTAAATGAACACAACCAGCTCTAAATAAAAATAAGTTGAAAGAATAAGATATGGAACCAGAAAAAAAACATTGGAACGCTTGTATGTGCATCGAGCGCCATTTTGTCAACAGTGCTAGTGAGTGTCCAGAGAGGAGCATAAAACCTTGACACAAACTGCACCTATTATAAGGAAGAAGCACTACCAGTGACCGATAAGTGCTCGTATCAAGTCTAAGTCTAAGAAACAACACTCAAGCCTTGCCCAGCCGTCAACATTGACTTTGACCCTGACGCGTCTCCCACCATCACCACTCGTGCAGTTGTTCCGAACCATAATGGAAACTGACCCAAGTATAGGATGGGTTAACCCAAGTATCGTATTTTCAAAAGGGTCGCCCGTCTTGGAAAAGATGAACGCTGAATGAATATTGTTGAAAACATCTTGATTACTTATTAAACCAAAATTATTTATTAGTCAGAAGAAAGACAGAAACGCGATCTATATGTAAAACTTCTAAAAGACAAATATTTTAAGTAAAACCGAAGATATTTGTAGTTGTATAAAAGTGGCAGTTTTCATCTCTCGTCGAGCTCGAAAACCGCAGCATTCATCTCAGAACCATGCCTATTTCACGCAGATTCCCTAATAAACGTAAGAGTTTTATATGTCACAAGAAAGATAGAAATATAAGCTTTATTCTAAATACCTTACCATGGGCATATTTAAATTTAAAGCGAAGATACGTGTACTTTTATAATAGCCGAGCTCCGACCCCGGACAGATCGATCGACGGAGCAACTCTCTCTCAGAACAATGCTTATTTCACGTAAATTCGTTAATAAACATATATGTTTTATATGTCTCAAGAAAAGCAGACATATAAGCTTCACTTTAAGCACTTTACCATAGATATATTTAAAGTTCTAATGAAGATACATGTATTTTAAAAATTACGGAGCTCCGACCCCGTACAGACTGAACGACAGAGCAACTCTCTCTCAGATCAATGTTTATTTCACGTAAACTCGTTAATAAACCAAATGTTTTATATGTCATAAGCAAGATAGAAATATGAGCTTCATTTTAAATACATTACAATAGACATATTTATAGCTCAAGTGAAGATACATATGTTTTTATAGTGGCGTTCAGTAGCTTTTCGGTCATGGAGTGTAACGCCTACGCACTTGCCGATATATTGTATAATTAACAAAGATACGCTAATAAAGCCTAAAATCTTATATGCCTCCAGAAAGACCGAGATATGAACATTATTATGATTGCACCAAATGAAATATATTATGTTGGAGGACAAAGATATATCAATTTTAAATTAAGTTTCGACTCTTGCTCGGGCGAGAGAGATGAGGCGACTCTCGCCCCATCTATTGGAGATTCTGTCAACTAAAGACCCAAAGCTACTCAAACCCTCCTAACATTACTTAGGTAATGAAGTAATATGGTATATTTACTCACTATAATGTGGGTGCTGAATGCAGAACATGAGAAAACATACATTTACTCCAAACTAATATAATTTCATTATAAAATAAGCAAATAAGTGGCATCAAAGGAAGTCGACGGTCCAAGCGTCAATGTTGTGGAGCGACTTATCCAAGATATATCGTTGTTTGGAAAGTGTTTGTTGGAATATACAGTTGTCGCACTTCTCTGCACAAATTATTACAAATTTAAATTATAATGTTAACAAGTAGAATGCGTATTTTTAATAACATCTAACATAACTAGCCAGAAAACATTTAACATTTATTAAAAAATATGTTTGGAAGTTAAATCGACTTCATAGGACAATAGTTTTGTTATATATACTCGTTATTCGTTGACATGCGTTCGCTACTTAAACTACCATGTACTGTATTTATGTAAAATCTCCCATGTCTCTTCGCTCATCTCACCGAACCCTACAGGCTCTGTGATATATTGTTTAATTAATTGAGATTCACAAATAAAGCTTATAATTGTATATGTTATCAAAAAGGCAGAGTTTAGTTTATTTCATTTATTATGCACCCCATACCCATCCTATGGGCGATAGTGGAGTGTTACAGAGGCACATAATGGGCTCAGGGACTGAGCCCCACAATTCATATAGCCAAGCAAGTTATAATCTTGATGAGCTAGTTACAAAAGTCAATGCACATCGTCACATCAACAATGGGCTCGAGACCGACCATAAGTACAGTTTATAATTTAAACAACTGACATATATGGAGGGCTAGTGTCACAATTGATATGTTTATCCTACACATAACCCCCTCTTCCCCCATCCAATGGGCAGTGGTGGATAGGTTACAATCAAGTCGTTTTTTGCGTTTTATTCAGAGATTAGATCTTATTGGGTGAGGAAAGATATTCATATTTTAAAGAAGGCTTCTTGGCTGATGCTCTCCATTGATGGAAAATATACAACCTTTTGAAAATCAATGTTAGTTTGATCTAGATATTGTAATTAACGAAAGTATTTATGTCATCAGAAAGGTAGAAATATAGGCTACATTTAAAATCCTTTGTCATAAATATAGCTGAAGTGAAAACGAAGATATATGCGTTTTGATAGTTACTTGATGGCTAGCTCTGAGAGTGTGAAGCCCTGCACACCAGCCAATAAATTGTATAATTAGTTTCCATATATTTTAATTAACCTTAAAAATCTATATGTCAGAAGAAAGGAAGATGTAGCCGTTAATGTGACAACACTTAAAAATATATATCTCTTAAGTTAAATAAATAATACCACCCTATCGCCGGTGTCCGGACACATGAAAACTACCTATAGGTATCAGTATCCAGCCAGGCGGGGATCACAGGCTGCACAATACTGATAAATTATGTAATTATTATTATTAACATCTTTATTGACAAAATTAATTACAATTTTACCTAATCTGAGGATTTCAATTAAGTCCTATTAAAGTGAGGATAATGCTGGTATTCACTGTCACGCAGGGCAGAGCGTCATACACAAGACAATAGGTCTAAACTGGCACATATATATATATCATGGTTACAATCAATGTTTTAATGTATGAATATGTGAAAACAACTTTCTATTGTGCACTGCCACACAGGGGCAGGGATGGGTTCATAAGTGATGCAGCTTGAAAGTAATTTAAATAAAATTGTTCTTCATTCTTTAAAATGGACAAGCAAATTTTGGATAAATTGTTAGAATGTTGTCCAGAACACCTGAGTCAATGAAATAGTTACACAGTTGGTGGTACAATAGGCCAGGAGGTCTAAAATCTTTTACGGTTTCACATTCAACAATATAGTGTTCTAGTGAATGCATTAGAGGTTTATCACAGAGTTTACAATCTGAATATTCTGCCACATCTGGCAGGTTAGTGAAGCTGAGCCACTACCAGAATTTTGTAATGCACTACTTGTGGTCGATCTCGAACCCATTTATGATTATTTATTTTTATTTATTTATTTATTTATTTATTTATGCATATACAAGAAGGTACATTGGGAATGTGTGTATACATAAAATGGTAATTACAGTCTTGTAAAGCCACTAGTACGCGCAGCGTTTCGGGCAGGTCCTTAATCTAAGAAAATTTTAAGTAGGTAAATACTTGCAAGATTTATAAAAAATGATAACAGATACATGGCAAAAAAAAAAATAGAGAAAATTGTAGGTACAGTGGATTAAAGCACATAGGCAGCTAAGATTGATTGCAATGACAGCTTGAATGGTAGTTGACAAAAATTGGTAGGCACAAAACAGCATATGGCTAGCACATAAAAGAAGACAGCAATGAACACAATGATAAGGTTGGTAGGGTTAAATACATAAAAATTAGGAGATTGGGTAACACTAGGTACAGAGCAAATTTAAAGCTCAGTGTAGGAAACTAAGAAGATGAAATCAGGTCTTTTTGGTTTTGTTTTTAAATAAGGCAAAACTTTTACAGTTTTTCAATTCACTAGGGGGTGGAGTTCCATAGACTAGGTCCCTTAATTTGCATAGAGTGTTTACACAGATTAAGTTTGACACTGGAGATATCGAGATATTTATTTCTGGTGTGGTGAAAATGGGTCCTATTACATCCATCCAGGGTGAGTTTCAGAGCATGGTTTGCATTTAAGAACAGGGTTTTGTAAATGTAGTTGACACAAGAGAATGTGTGGAGGGAGTCAATATTTAGCAAGTTTAGAGATTTAAACAAGGGAGCTGAATGTTGTCTAAAAGCTGAGTTAGTTATTATTCTGATAGCAGATTTTTGCTGCGTGATGAGGCTTAAGTGGTTTGCAGTGGTTAACCCCCATGCACAGATACCATAATTAAGATAGGGGTAGATTAGTGCATACATATAGTGTAAGGAGAGCGGAGTTAGGAACATAATATCTGATTTGGAGAGTATACCAACTGTTTTAGAGACTTTCTTAGTTATGTGTTGTATGTGGTGTGCTGAAGTTGAGTCTCTTGTCTAGGAATAGGCCAAGAAACTTGCCATCATTTTTATTACTGATGTTAATAATTGTCTATCTGTAGCTGAATTGCATTTGATGATTTGCTTCCCAAATAAGATGTAGTAAGTCTTTTCAATGTTTAATGTTAGATTGTTAGTTGACATCCAGAAGTGGACTTTTTTTAATTCATTATTCACACCATTATTTAGTGTATGTGGTTGAGGTCTGAATAGATAAGGGTAGTATCATCAGCAAACAATAGAGGGTTGAGAATATTAGAGACATAGGCAGATCATTTATATATATAGAAATAGAAGAGGTCCTAAGATACTGCCCTGAGGCACTCCAACGGTAATTGGTAGAGTGGAAGAGTTGTATCATTGATGGTTACATAATTGGTGTCTGTCACTACGATAGGATCGGATGTAGTCAAGGGCAAGGCCACGGATTCCATAATGCTTAAGTTTAAGTAACAGGTAGTTGTGATTAACAGTACAAAGGCTTTTCTTAGGTCAATGAAGAGTCCATTGGAAACTCATTTTTGTCAAGGGCTGAGTAGATTACGTCAAGGAGACTAATGATTGCATCGTTGGTGCTCGTTTGGGGCCGGAAGCCAAACTGGCAGGGGCTGAGTCTGTCGAACTTTACGAGGTAGGAATAGAGCTGTTTGTAAATAATTTTTTCAAATATTTTTGATAGAATGGGTAGATTTGATATTGGTCTATAATTATTTATGTCCGCCGGATTGCCTCCTTTATGGACTGGCGTTACTCTTGTTTTTTGAGGATATCAGGGAAGGTGTGACACTCTATAGATTTGTTGAACAGTAGGGCTATGGGTGAGGCAAGGGCATGGGAGGCTCTCTTGTATACAATGTACGGAATTTCACTGGTGTTCCCTGCCTTGGTTTTAGAGAGTGTATGATGGACACAACATCTGCCGGGGCTGATTGGTGAAAGGAGAAGAGAGTTTGGATAGCTGCTTGAGAGATAATGTGTTAATTTGTGTCTGAGTCTGTGGGATTTTACTGGCAAGATTAGCACCAACCGATGAAAAGAAACTATTAAATTCATTTTGCCATTTCTAAATCAGTGACAGTATATCCCCATCCTTGTAGAGCATTATTTTGGTTATGTGAGTGTTGCTTAGTTCCTAGGATACTAGCGATTGTTTTCCAAGTGCTTTTCATGTTACCTTTTGCTTCATTGAATCTATTCACATAATATACTAGTTTTGCCTTTCTTATGATACTGGTAAGCATTGATGAGTATCATTTAGCTACTTCCTTTGAAACTAGGCCAATCCTAAGTTTCTTTTCATAATCGTGTTTCTTGTTGAATGAGTTGAGAATGCCACTTGTGATGTGACGGCTTATAGTGAATTTTGTAACTAGCTCATCAAGATGTAACTTGCTTAGCTAAATGAATTGTGGGGTTCGCTCCATTCATTTCTTTCTTTATTATGCACCCATACCCATCCCGTGGGCGGTGGTGTAAAGGATTACAGAGGCACATATAATCGGTTCAGGAACTGAACCCTCTAGTTTCGTTTAGCTAAGCAAAATAATCTTTTGACACTAGTCAAAAAATTATTAATGTTATATATAGATGTACACATACATATGCATACATGTACATATACATACATATACATAATGACATACACACTACATATTTAATCACCCACACACATACACACATCAGTAATCTTTTGTGTCACAAGTGATCAACAAGAGGCTCACAAAAGTCACTATACAAGGCACTTTAACATCTATGAGGAGTCGCACAGTTACTAGTCTTGCTCCACACCCACCCAACTGGGGCGGCAGCTTTACAGTCATGTGCTCCACACTCACCCAACTGGGCGGCAGCTTTACAGTCATGTGCTCCACACCCACCCACTGGGCGGCAGCTGTACAGTCATATGCTCCACACTCACCCAACTGGGCGGCAGCTTTACAGTCATGTGCTCCACACCACCCAACTGGGCGGCAGCTTTACAGTCATGTG
>WNGS01103550.1:0-14426 GCA_020271785.1 Procambarus virginalis
GCACCCCTGTGTGTGTGTACTCACCTAGTTGTACTCACCTAGTTGTGCTTGCGGGGGTTGAGCTCTGGCTCTTTGGTCCCGCCTCTCAACCGTCAATCAACAGGTGTACAGTTTCCTGAGCCTATGGGCTCTATCATATCTACACTTGAAACTGTGTATGGAGTCAGCCTCCACCACATCGCTTCCTAATGCATTCCATTTGTCAACCACTCTGACACTAAAAAAGTTCTTTCTAATATCTCTGTGGCTCATTTGGGCACTCAGCTTCCACCTGTGTCCCCTAGTGCGTGTGCCCCTTGTGTTAAACAGCCTGTCTTTATCAACCTGTCGATTCCCCTGAGAATCTTGAATGTGGTGATCATGTCCCCCCTAACTCTTCTGTCTTCCAACGAAGTGAGGTTTAATTCCTGCAGTCGCTCCTCGTAGCTCATACCTCTCAGCTCGGGTACTAGTCTGGTGGCAAACCTTTGAACCTTTTCCAGTTTAGTCTTATGCTTGACTAGATAGGGACTCCATGCTGGAGCCGCATACTCCAGGATTGGTCTGACATATGTGGTATATAATGTTCTGAAAGATTCCTTACACAAGTTTCTAAAGGCCGTTCTTATGTTAGCCAACCTGGCATATGCTGCTGATGTTATCCTCTTGATATGAGCTTCAGGGGACAGGTCTGGCGTGATATCAACCCCCAGGTCTTTCTCTCTCTCTGACTCTTGAAGTATTTCATCTCCCAAATGATACCTTGTATCTGGTCTCCTGCTTCCTACCCCTATCTTCATTACATTACATTTGCTTGGGTTAAACTCTAACAGCCATTTGTTCGACCATTCCTGCAGCTTGTCCAGGTCTTCTTGAAGTCTCAAGCTGTCCTCCTCTGTCTTAATCCTTCTCATAATTTTGGCGTCGTCAGCAAACATTGAGAGGAATGAGTCTATACCCTCTGGGAGATCATTTACGTATATCAGAAACAGGATAGGTCCAAGTACAGAGCCCTGTGGGACTCCACTGGTGACTTCACGCCAGTCTGAGGTCTCACCCCTCACTGTAACTCTCTGCTTCCTATTGCTTAGGTACTCCCTTATCCACTGGAGCGCCCTACCTGTTACTCCTGCCTGTTCTCCAGCTTATGCATCAACCTTTTATGGGGTACTGTGTCAAAGGCTTTCCGACAGTCCAAAAAATGCAGTCCGCCCACCCTTCTCTTTCTTGCTTAATTCTTGTCACCTGATCGTAGAATTCTATCAAGCCTGTAAGGCAAGATTTACCCTCCCTGAACCCATGTTGATGGGTTGTCACGAAGTCTCTTCTCTCCAGATGTGTTACTAGGTTTTTCTCACAATCTTCTCCATCACCTTGCATGGTATACAAGTTAAGGACACTGGCCTGTAGTTCAGTGCCTCTTGTCTGTCACCCTTTTTGTATATTGGTACTACATTAGCAGTCTTCCATATTTCTGGTAGGTCCCCCATTTCCAGTGACTTACTATACACTATGGAGAGTGGTAAGCAAAGTGCTCCTGCACACTCTTTCAATACCCATGGCGAGATTCCATCCGGCCCACAGCTTTTCTCACATCCAGCTCCAATAGGTGCTTTTGACCTCATCTCTTGTAATTTCGAACCTATCCAAGGTCACCTGGTTTGCTGCCACCTCTCCCAGCGCCGTGATATCTCCCTGTTCTATTGTAAAGACCTCCTGGAACCTTTTGTTGAGTTCTTCACACACCTCTTTGTCATTCTCTGTGTACCTGTCCTCGCCCACCCTAAGTTTAATCACCTGTTCCTTCACTATTGTCTTCCTCCTGATGTGACTGTGTAGTAGCTTTGGTTCAGTCTTGGCTTTGTTAGCTATATCATTTTCATACCTTTTCTCAGCTGCTCTTCTCACACTGACATACTCGTTCCTGGTTCTCTGGTATCTCTCTCTACTTTCTGGTGTTCTGTTATTACGGAAGTTCCTCCATGCCCTTTTGTTCAGCTCCTTTGCTTTCATACATTCCCTATTAAACCACGGATTCTTCCTTTGCTTCTCTGTTTTTTCCTGTTGGGCTGGGACAAACCTGCTTACAGCCTCCTGACATTTTTGGGTGACATAGTCCATCATGTCTTGTACGGACTTGGTTCCGAGTTCTGTGTCCCAATGTATATCCCATAGGAATTTATTCATCTCCTCCTAGTTTCCCTTCTGTACGCCAGCCCTTTGGTTCCCAGTTCTTTTTTGGGGGTGATAATTCCTAGCTCAACCAGGTACTCAAAGCTCAATACACTATGATCACTCATCCCAAGGGGGCTTCCACTTAACTTCCCTTATATCCGACTCATTTAGGGTAAATATCAAATCAAGCAAGGCTGGTTCATCCCCTCCTCTCATTCTTGTCGGTCCCTTGACGTGTGACTTAGAAAGTTTCTTGTTGCCAACATCCAGCAGCTTATGTTTCATCTGCCGTTGGCAGTTGTAGAATGATTAGTTGTGGGCAGGAATTGGAGTACCAAACATCTGCTGCTTTTCCTTAGTTTTATTATAAAACTATATATATCTGTACACCGGGCCAGGGGCTAGCTAGTGTGTGAAGGGGAGCGCGTGTGCTCGCTCCGATGCCCAGGCTGCGTCTGGTCTCAGCTCTGCTGGGTAGGGCAGATTGCATTAAAATCTGCTGACCACGCTGACCACGTTGTTGATACTTATTAAGTTGTTTAGCTTAAGAGGGTATAGGTCACCCTATGTGTGAGGGTGAACTGGCGTCCAACACCGCTCGGCACGCTATCATCGGCGTCCTCGGCGATCTGCTTGAAAAAATTGACAACCCTTGGGCGTGTACCTAACTAACATTATATACAGTGATTTACCTATAGTGGCCGTAAACAAACAAGTTTTTGAGACGTCCAACACCGTCTCGGACATGCATGAATAATGAGTATATTTCTTAAATATAATCCTCAAACTAAGCTATCCATGGAGCATCATGACTAACTAGCTAAATGGCTGCGCAAACTGGAGGCAGGAGGTCCGGCTTCAGGTAGCGGCGGCAGGTGTAGAGTCAGCGGACCAGAAGTTGCGCGTAGGAATTCATGATGCTCAGCCACAGTGTTATCTGTTAAGTAGATTATAAACGGCAGACACTAACGTAGGCACAATATATTACATGGCAATACATTGAATAAGCGACATTTCCACTAAAATATGGAGAGCATGAACGTGGCAGGAACACTACGACCTACATAGTGTATAGAGACACGACAAGATCAATAAACTATGAACAAAGATACCTGAGGTGGAAGGGTCTATATACATTGAACCGAGGGGTGCGAAACGATTGTTGTAATCCCTCTTAATCTAGTCATAAAACTATGAATTCTTAGGTGCTAGTCCGTCATGAATGTAGTCTTCCGCTGCCATGTACGAACAGGCAGGGAGAGGGGAGCAGATAGAACGCATCCATTGTCCCTTACAGACTGGAACACCACAGTCACACGAAGATGAATCATCAGACTGTTGGTAGTGTACTGTCGAAATAACAGGTCTGGACCGAAGATTGTATGTGTGAGCACGTGGTGGGATAGTATCGCTGGGCGTGTCTGAGACCGAAGTGGGTGTCACAGTGGTAGGGTCAGGCAGTACGTTGTCAGGGACAGGAGTGTCAGGGACAGGAGTCTGGGTGTCATCGTCGACAGTCAGACGAGCTAATTTCATGTGGTTGAGATGCTCATGTACTTGTTCTCCAGTGGCTAGGTTTTCCAGCTTGTACTTATTACCTGTGATATGCTCAAGAACTCTGTAAGGACCAAGAAACTTCTCAGTCAGTTTGTACATGGGACCATCTCGTCGCTGGTTGAGGATCATTACTAAAGATCCAGGTCCTATCCTCGTAGGTTTAGCATGAGCGTTTTGTAACCGTGTGAAATCATCAGTAGCTTTAGAGAGATGTTCCTTGACCCTCTGGAACACCAGTTGAGTGTCTCTCCGTTTGACCTTAACATAGTCGTCATAGTTGTAGAGTGGCGCGGGCGGCGAGGAGATGATGGCATTAGGAAATCTCATGTCTGTCCCAAATAGCACAAAGTGAGGTGTGTCTCCTATGGAGGAGTTGACAGAGGAGTTTATCGAACATTGGACGATTGGCATAAGTTCATCCCATTTGTGACTGTCTCGATTGACTGTCACTCTGAGTGCGTCAAGGACCTTCTTGTTAGTTCTTTCAGCAAGGCCATTGCTAGCCGGCTGATAAGGCATTATATTACACTTTTTGATGTTGTACAATGTAGCCAGTTGTTCCAGGACAGAATTGTTGAATTCCGGGCCGTTGTCAGAGAGTATAACCCTAGGTGGACCATACCTGCAAATTATATGATCATGAAAGGCACTAGCTATAGTTTCTGCAGTCTTGTTTGGAATTGGAACCAGTTCACAGTATCTAGAGAAGTTATCTACCATAACTAGGAGATGTTTATTTCCTCTGGAAGTTTCAGCAAAATTTGTTAACAAATCCATAGAAACACGATCCCAAGGTGCATTAGTCGTAGGGTAAGACTGAATCGGGTTCGGGCCAGCAACATGGCCTCTGTGAGCTAGGCAGGTTAGACATTGATCCACGTGACGTTCAATCTGTTTGGCCATTTTGGGCCAGTAGTACGTAAGACGAGCTTGCTTGATGGTGCGGTCCTTGCCAGGATGCGCACTGTGTGGGGCGTCGTGAACAAGTTTTAACACGGTAGGAACTATTGACGCAGGAATAACAAGTTGATGTACCAGTCTGGCAGGAGATCCAAGCATAACTTTGCGATGGAGCACATGATCTAAGAGTACTAGTTCCTTGAGTGGTACGGGTGGCTTGACCGTAAGAGTCGTGTGCGGGTCCACGAGAAAGCTTATGATCGGTGCCCACATTGGGTCTTGACGTTGTGCGAGTTCTACATCTCGCAAGTCTAATGAAGGGTATTCAACGTGAACAGAAGCGACGTAACGGGAGAGAGCATCGGCAACTACATTGTGTTTGCCAGGTAAGTATCCAAACGTGGGTAGGAACTCTTGTATGGTGAGCGACCAACGGGCAAACTTGCCTATGGGGTTCTTGTCTCTGAACAAGGGAATGATAGCTTGGTGGTCCGTCAGGACATGGACAGGGTAGTTATAGATGATATCTCTGAAATGTTTGAGTGCCCACACGACAGCCAACGCTTCACGCTCGGTTGTCGAATAATTCTTTTCAGCTTTGGAGAGGACTCGGCTCGCATATGCAATGGCATGTTCCTTTCTGTCGCTAGTTTGAGCGAGTACGGCACCTAACCCAATGTTACTGGCGTCAGTAACTAAAATGAACGGTTTGGTGAAGTCTGGGAACTTGAGAACGGGAGAAGATATCAGGGCTTCTTTGAGCGTTTGAAATGCTTTCTCTTGATCCGTTGTCCAAACGAACGGAACGTCCTTCTTAAGGAGGTGAGTGAGAGGAGATGCAATCACTGAATAACCGGCAATGAAATGGCGGTAGAATCCAGCTAGGCCTACGAACTTTTGTACAGCTTCAGCATTATGAGGGACTGGAAAGTTCTTGACAGCTTCTATCTTTGAATCTAGAGTGGTGATGCCTTGTGAGGTGACGCTATGGCCGAGAAACTGTATTTTTTCTCTCATGAAGGCGCATTTGCTGAGTTTGATTTTCAGATTGGCTTCAGCTAGTTTCTGAAGGACTCGGTCCAAACTTTGGAGATGTGACGGTACATCCTTGGACATGATAATGAGGTCATCGAGGTAGACCATGAGGGTATTTCCTATCATTCGTCGAAACAGGTCTGTCATAAGCCTTGAGAAGGTAATAGGGCTGCTGCGTAAGCCAAAAGGCATGCGAGTGTACTGGTAATGACCATTAGGGACGGAAAACGCCGTCAGTTCTCGACTTTCTGGGTCGAGCGGTATCTGCCAAAATCCTTGCAATAAATCAAGTGTGGAAAAAACCTTATTCTGACCTATGTTCTGCAATAAGTCAGTAAGCACAGGAAGTGGAAATCGATCGGGAATCGTAACTTGATTAAGTTTCCTGAAATCAACGACGGGACGCCAAGAGCCATCCTTCTTGGGTACCAAGATTAACGGAGCATTCCACGGTGAAGTACTTTCTTCAATAACGCCATCGTGTAACATCTCGTCAATGAGTCGGTCTGCAACGGCTCGTTGAGAATGAGGCAATCTGTACGCGGGTACAAAAATTGGGCGAGTACCTGGTTCCAGTGGAATTTTGTGAGTAATGAGGTGCGTCAGTCCAAGTTGTTCACCTGTCAGTGCAACAACGTTGCGATGCTTGTTGAGGATGGCCAATAACTGAGATTGGGCGTCAGGGAAGTCAGTGGCACTAAGATGCACAGGTGAGATCGCGATCTGATCTGGATTTGTTGTGTGAGAGAGTGCATGTACCATTTGGTCAGTAGAGACCTCATCCACTACTCGCACCGGTAACGAATAATGGGCAAAGTCAACAATGTGTGTGCCTGATGCAAGGTGAATGTTGGCATTGGTGACGTTGGCAACATAAACAGCAGTAGTGTTATTCTGCACCTGATGTAAGGACGGTTCTACGTAGGTACCATTGATTTGACATGTGTCACTGTCAGCTATTACGTGTTCTAGGTCAGATACACCAGGTATTTTGACAATAACCTTTGTTAGTGCATGAGAATGTAGTACTGTGTCTTGGTGTAAGATGCCTCTGACCTGACTGATGTTAGACTCCAGGCAAGTAAGGTAATGAACAATCGCTGGGGCCCCTTGCAAAGATTCATTGACCTCACCGACCTGCGAGACTGTGGAAACGTGCGTTGGTCTGGTGTCAGTAAGTGACTGAGTGACAGGTTTGTTTGGCGTGACTGGTGACTGAGTGACGGGTTTGTTTGGGCGTGACTGGTTAAGTGTACCCTGGTCTTCCCTGGTTTGTATGTACCTGACATAGTCCCAATGGTTGGTGAACTCATGTCCCATGGTGTACACACTGCAAAGAGGTACCACTGTATCACCAATTGTTGCTTCCCAACGGTAAGCGTCGATAGTAACTCGGTAGTCTCTCATGGTGTTTAATCCTAGTAAAATATCTCCAGGGAATCGTACTGCACCGGCTATCACACATGGCACGGTGAGTGATCTGTCATTAACTATTAACTCTATGTCTGCTTCACCTAACGTTGGAGTCATTCCTCCAGTAAGTCCACCAAGGTTGGAAACAGACGACTGTCGTATATCGAGTCGGTCGCGTAGGCCATGAAGGGCATCTTGTTTAATGATGTTGACTCGAGCTCCTGTGTCTAGGAAAATCTTAACATGTCGACCCTTCAGAGTGGCTGAAATCAGAGGACCTTCTGTGTCCTTGATAGGCAACCTGTTAAACATGTAATTACGAGACTGACACGGTCGATGTGGTGTCTGGAGTACATGTACATGAGTACCGTCAGTGTGTAGTTCGTCCATGTTATCCTCCTCTGCTAAGGTACCGTACCTGTTACGGGTAGGCACTGAGTATACAGGGAGGTCGTCTCGCTTCCCTACGTCATACCGTTTACCCAGGCTGCTATACCTTCCCCCGACTGAGAGTCATAGGGCTGATCTGTGTGTTCGTAGGTCATGTCTGCATTATCCCTGTCGGTCGTGGCGCCGTTTGTCACGCGCGAGTCACGGTGTCCATCTGTGTCGTGACTGTCAGTGGTTGCATACCTAACATGGGCAGTCGGTCGGGTTGCAGGGCTACGTGTAGGGCTCGGTCGGCGCTGGTTAGTTGTTGCAGCCTGCGGTTGCTTACGGGAAGGAGGAGTAGGACTAGAACGGTTAGCCTGGTTAGTACCGCGACGGGCTCTACAGTCAGCAGTGTCATGTCCAGGTCGGCGGTGATATGTGCAATAAGAACGGGTGTGATCACGTGATCGGCCTGTGTAGTTATGTCTAGCATGCTGTTGGTAACGAGTGTTAGTTGATGTACACTCTGCTTTACGGTGTCCTGGTTTGCCACAGTTAAAACATTCTGGCGTTCGAGGTCGCTGAGGGTATTGAGGGGAACCTGTCCTGGAGTATGACCTGGGGCCATACGAAGGCGGAGGAGACCTAGCACGAGTCTGAACATGTCTAGGGGTAGAACGCGTGACAACGTTCACTGTGGTATGGGAACTGTTTGCACGAAAAACGGCAGAAAGCTGAGCAGAATCCCGGGACTTTAGCCTGTCTGTGGACTCTACCATGACGTCCATTAAGTCCCATAGCGTGTGGGTAGGACCAAAATTCCTATCCTCGATGTCTTTCAGTATGGCCTCGGGGGCATGACTCTGCATGGCACCGAACGCCAATAGTTTACCCACATTCTGTATAGTGAGGCTTCCACTAGCATCCCATCTAGAACCCATCAAGGCTTTCTCCAGTGAGTCCTGTAGCGTAGCTAGACGCGTGGCAAAAGCATTGCGTGTTTCATCAGGACGCATTACTGCAGTAGCTAATTGGCGAGCAATGCCAAAGGGGTCACGATCAACTACCGATATATATCTCCTACGAAAGAATTTCTTAAATTCATCCCAGTTTACAATTTTCTTTAAGTCAGGTGTTCCTGCTACGAGATACGCATCTCCAGATTTATAGTCAAGTGTGGACGTCGCCATACTGATATAGTCTGCGTCTGTGACAGCAGTACCCTTGCTCTTCGCTCTAGCCTCTACACTAGCGAACCATGTCTCCAAGAGGGTTGGATCCTTTCCACTAAACGGGCGAATGTCAACAGACTGTGTAAGAACTGTAACGGTGTTCGAGTTAGAACCCGCAGTATTCAGGGCTTGAGTCATGATTACTGAGTCGCTGCTGGTTGTAGAGGTTAATGAGGATAAGCTACTGAGAGCTGAGGTTGGGAGTTCACTGGCTAAGGATAAGTGAGCGAGCGTAGGGAGCTCACTAGTTAAGTGTAAGTTACTCTCTGATAGTGAACGAGACCGTAGACTGTAGGGGTAAGTGCGCGAGCGAGGTCTGAGCGAGTATCGGTTATCCATAAAGTAAGTTTACATTGTGCCCACGAAAGTCTACAGTTTACTCTACTACACAAATAACAAAGGGTACTTAACTAGAGCTGAAGGCTGCTGGGGCTGCAATCCGTTCAACAGGGCAGAGATGATCTGGTCGTCACAGGTCCGGCGTCGTGCTGTGGCGTCGTCGGCGTCGGGAGGCGGCAGGAGACGTCAGGCGGCAGAAGTCGTCAGGCGGCAGTAGACGTCAGGCGGCAGAAGTCGTCAGGCGGCAGTAGACGTCAGGCGGCAGAAGTCGTCAGGCCAGACAGCGAGAGGTGGTAAGGTGACGTCAGGCAGGCACCAAGGCTCGTTGAGTCACGGTGAGTCACGGCGAGTCAGCTGGTGGCGCGCGGTGAGTCAAGGACGGGCGCGCGCTGGGTGAGTGAGTCAGGGGCGCGCGCTGGGTGAACAGACACGGGCGGGCGCTGGGTGAGTCAGCCACGCTGAACTGTTGTGATGCTGGCTGCTGTGCCCTGCTGTGTTGCTGTGCGCTGTTGCTGTGCTGCTGTGTGCTGTGTTGCTTGCTGTGCACTGCTGTGCGCTGCTGTGCTGCTGGAGGACAGGGGTGAATCCCACTATGCTGTCACCAGTGTTTCATCTGCCGTTGGCAGTTGTAGAATGATTAGTTGTGGGCAGGAATTGGAGTACCAAACATCTGCTGCTTTTCCTTAGTTTTATTATAAAACTATATATATCTGTACACCGGGCCAGGGGCTAGCTAGTGTGTGAAGGGAGCGCGTGTGCTCGCTCCGATGCCCAGGCTGCGTCTGGTCTCAGCTCTGCTGGGTAGGGCAGATTGCATTAAAATCTGCTGACCACGCTGACCACGTTGTTGATACTTATTAAGTTGTTTAGCTTAAGAGGGTATAGGTCACCCTATGTGTGAGGGTGAACTGGCGTCCAACACACACACACCACACACACACACACACACACACCACACACACCACACACACACACACACACACACACACACACACACACACACACACACCCACACACCACACACACACACACACACACACACACACACACACACACACACACCACACCAACACCTCTACATACTCCCACCGCGCTCACCAAACATCTTGAACTGCATGCCACCGTCATACGGCAACTCTCTTTGCATAAGTGAACTTTCTAATATTTTCTTCCGGCAGCTTTGTTTCCGTAGTTAGAATTTGTGTCCTCTTGTTCTTGAAGTTGCTATTTTCAAAAGTTCTTCGTTGTCAGTTTTGTTTATTCATGTTATTATTTTGTTCGTAGTGATCATATCATGTCATTTTTCTATCTTCTAGCTTTTTTGTTTAATACCTCTAACCTCTCCTGTGAGCTCCTGTTTTCTGTTTTTGTTGTTTAGGTCCGGAGGACATTATCTGCATGTCTTTATACCTTTTGTGGTTTATATATGAGCTCCTTGAGTCACGGGCACTATACAACCGCGGCATATAATGTGTGTTCCCGCCAGTCACCCAGTGATTGTTGCCATATAACTGCCGTCAACACTATATACACCACCACCACCACATTTCTGCAACCATATTGACTACACACCACACATGGTGTACACACAACCACATTGACTACACACCACACATGGTGTACACTCAACCATATTGACTACACACCACACATGGTGTACACTCAACCATATTGACTACACACCACACATGGTGTGTACACAACCATATGGACTACACACCACACATGGTGTGTACACAACCATATTGACTACACACCGCACATGGTGTGTACACAACCATATTGACTACACACCACACATGGTGTGTACACAACCATATTGACTACACACCACACATGGTGTGTACACAACCATATTGACTACACACCGCACATGGTGTGTACACAACCATATTGACTACACACCACACATGGTGTACACTCAACCATATTGACTACACACCACACATGGTGTACACTCAACCATATTGACTACACACCACACATGGTGTACACTCAACCATATTGACTACACACCACACATGGTTACACTCAACCATATTGACTACACACCACACATGGTGTACACACCACACATGGTGTACACACAACCATATTGACTACACACCACACATGTGTACACACAACCATATTGACTACACACCATACATGGTGTACACACCATACATGGTGTACACACCACACATGGTGTACACACAACCATATTGACTACACACCACCCACCACCAACCACACACCACCACCCCATGGTGTACACACAACCATATTGACTACACACCACACATGTGTACACACAACCATATTGACTACACACCACACATGGTGTACACACCACACATGGTGTACACACCACACATGGTGTACACACCACACATGGTGTACACACAACCATATTGACTACACACCACACATGGTGTACACACCACACATGGTGTACACACACACATGGTGTACACAACTTGATGCCGACCCTTTAAGCCTGCCTGACCTGCTCCCGCCCCCTGCCAGGCTACCCATGTTTACCCCCCCCCCCCCGTCCCCTGTCTCTGATGATCTTCCCTTCACCGTGACCTCCAGACCCCTTCACCCCTACCCACCCCGGGTGGACGCCACCCACACCTCCAGACCCCTTCACCCCCCCCCCCACCCCGGGTGGACGCCACCCACACCGGCCTGGCATCCTTCCGGTCCCCCTCCTCTCCCCACTCACCCCGTCGCCCCACCAACGTCTTAGACGCCTACGTTTCGTCGCCTCCAACGTTTCCAGACGCCTCAGGAAATAAACTCTATGAGGAGAGAGAACAAGAGCAGGATTTCAGGAAGTTCTGGGAAAAAATATTCAGGATAAACCCGGAAGAAAATGTAAACTTTTGCCAAATTAATGAAAGGGAAATTACAACTCTAGTCGATAACAGAACTGCAGCTCTACTCCCGACGCAAACATAGACCTTAACAACATACGCGATGACTGCCACCTCATGAAACACATAACCATTGCAGAGGTCCATAAAACAATTATGGGTTTCAAGAACAAAGCGCCGGGCAACAGCAAGATAAATAAAATGGTATTATCCAACCTACCAGTGATTGCACTCCATCAATACACATGTATAATAAATGCAGGTCTTGCATCTGGACTATTCCCCGCATACTTCAAGAATGCCTCAATAAGATTAATCCCCAAGACAGGTAAACCCCCAACCCAAACTGAAAACTACGGGCCAATTTCCCTCCTCGAAGTACCAGGTGAAAATATTCGAAAAAATTATCAACCAGAGACTTGTGAAGTACATGGAAGTGGAAGGGAAGTATAACACCAGGCAGCACGGGTTCAGAACCGCAGAGGGGCCCTACAGCAATAGCCTTGATCTACGAGCATATAGCCAAGGCAGTGTCGAAAAAAAATCAGTGTAATATAGTGCTTAGGGACGTCTCGAAAGCCTTCGACAAAGTGTGGCACCAGGCCTAAAATATAAGATATCTGAACTAGGGTTTCCTGAGAGATTTACTGCTACCCTCTGCAGCTTTATAGATAATAGAACTGCTAGGCTTAATATCGGCAGCTACTTGGGTGAAGTATTAGAACTGAAAAGTGGAGTACCACAAGGAAGCTGCCTCTCCCCCCCTCTATTCAACATATATACAGCTGACCTACCCCAACCCCAACATGGAGAATACATCACATACGCTGACGATGTCACCCAAATAATATGCCAACCTGGACCATCAAAGCCGCTACTAGCCGACAAGACCAAGGCAGCAATTGAACTCATAAACAGCTTTGAGAAGCAATGGAAAATTAGCACCAACAAGCAAAAGTTTCAGATAATACACATTGCGAAAAAAAACCCGGAACCCCATCATCCTTGACAACCATCCGATCCAATATGCGGAGGTAGACAGAATACTGGGACTAATGATAAATAGAACAGGGATACAAATTCATGTAAGGGGACCGACTAAATAAAGCCAAAACAGCATTAGGAAAACTGAGAAGATTTCGAAGCCTCAGTACTAACATTCAGATCCACCTATATAAGGCTCTAGTTCGGCCGCACTAAGAGTATCCCCCAGTACCACTATACACCATAAAGAAAACTAACTCGCAGAAAATGCAAGCGGTACAAAATAAGGCGCTAAGGAGAGCAGCAAAACACCGTCCGCCATATAATCAGACAATCCAGGAGCTCCATGAACTCCTGAACATACAGCCACTAAACATTAGACTGCAGCACCAAGCCATCAGGGTGTGGAACACCATTGAAATGTTAGAGGACCCAATGTTTGAAAGATTGCTCCAAGATGAGACGCCCCGCTCCCACTGCTGGTGGCCCAAGAGCCTCGATTCTCTGGATGAAAACCCAGCCCCGCAGTATATAATCCCCAGATGAGATATACATGTGTATATAAGAACAGTTCAAATATGTGTATCTGTGAACAACTCGATAAATAAAAATATGTGTATGAACAACTAGATAAATATGTGTATGAACAACTCGATAAATAATAATAATAATAAAATAAAGAGCCATAAACAGAACAACATGTGTGGAAGCATCAGGGAGTGTGTATATATGAATGCTACACAGTATTCATCTATAGACATCCATATATGGTGAAACACATGTGAAGAACCTCTCACACACTCACAGCTCCCTGACAAGAGGGAGCCAGCTTAGCTTAGCTGCCAACACCCATACATGGTGTCAGCAAGGCGGACAGCCGCCTGGTGTCAGCAAGGCGGACAGCTCGCCGCCTGCTTTCATACCTCACTGTATTTCCCACTTCTACACTTCCCTTCACCTAGGCTTCTCCTTCCTCTTTACTCCCCAAAAAAAAAAAAAAAAAAAAAAACCACAACGTCTTCCTGGTGTGCCTCTGTGCGACCACCTTTGTTTTGGTGGCCCCCGTCCTCTCACGCCCTCTCTGTATGGCCTCTTCCACCGGCAGCTTCTCCTGCTGCTTCCCCACACACCAGCCTTTGACGCCCTTTGGCCCACTCCCCCATGTGCCTGACCCTTGCCCCCCCCCCCTACTGCCCGACCCTTGCCCCCCCTACTGCCCCCTCTTGCCCTCCCCAGCCTCCTTTTGCCCTCCCCCAGCCCCCCCTTGCCCTTCCCTACCCCCTCTTGCACTCCCCAGCCCCCTCTTGCCCTTTCCAGCCCCCCTCTTGCCCTTTCCTGCCCCCTCTTGCCCTTCCCTGCCCCCTCTTGCCCTTCCCTGCCCCCTCTTGCTCTTCCCTGCCCCCTCTTGCCCTTCCCTGCCCCCTCTTGCCCTCCCCTGCCCCCTCTTGCCCTCCCCTGCCCCCTCTTGCCCTTCCCTGCCCCCTCTTGCCCTCCCCTGCCCCCTCCTTGCCCTTCCCTGCCCCCTCTTGCCCTCCCCAGCCTCCTCTTGCCCTCCCCTGCCCCCTCTTGCTTTGTTGGA
>WNGS01103551.1:0-22894 GCA_020271785.1 Procambarus virginalis
AATATTGTTTTATTTATTGAAAACTGTATAATTAAAACACAATAGAAATTATAGCCTACTCTAAATACTGCGAGGCAAATGGATAGTAATACTGAATACAAGAACAGTGGAGCACAATTACCTTTCAAGACTGCAACTTGCAAAAGATGTTGAATGGCTGTTCGCAGGTCAGTTGACCTGCACCGGTCAGTTGACCTGCACCGGTCAGTTGAACTCCCCAGACACACTCACTTTTTCTCCCTTAGAAAAATGCTACCACACTCCTAGGCCCAAATAAACCCGCCTCTCCCAAGCCTAGGGCCAATGGATTTAAACATGATTAGGTGATCTAGAGACTGGCCAATGGCATGGCAGGCACTCCTGAGACTGCCTTTTACTCAACCAATGAGCATAGAGTGTCACTCTCAGACCAGACAACTCAGACTAGCTCCGCCTCCTAGGTCCGGGGACATAGGCCTTGTTTCTGAAAGTTCTGTTTTCCTCCTGTAGGCTCCTGCACCATTCCCACGATACCAACAGGAAAACCCACCGGACGGTTGGCTCTCGAAACTTGAGACCACAAGTTTATTGCCCTGGAGTATTTGTAGGCGAGGGGAGCAAGTGGCAGCAAGCTTTATGACCCTTGACGAAAGATGGGATGGCCCACGGGAAGGCCAGGAAGGGGAAGAAAGGGAGGAGGGGAGAGGGAGGAAGGGAAGAAGGGAAGAAGGGAGAAAGGGAGAAGGGAGGAACAATGATCTACGCGCCAGATCATTAGAACTCCCCCTCCTCGGAAATTAAGAAATTTGTGTGTAAAGAAATTTACAAACACTTTTCTTATCCAAAACCCTGACCTATCATGAAACATTACTCCACAACCAACATTTAACTCAACAATAATGACCCATTTCCTCAAAAAAAAGAATTAATTATCTAATCCTAACTAATAATGGCAAAACACATAAACAGAATAATGTTTTCCTCCAAAACAACAATAATGGCACCCCCAAAGGTGTGCCCCAGCACGTATACATACAACAAACACAGAAATAATACATAACATAAGGACAGAGACCGTCCCTATAATCCTGGCTGTCCACTTGGATACAGCCCTGTACCCTTCCAACTACCTGGAAGACCAAACATACTATACCTGTCTTGATAACTGTCTTGATAACCAACAACTGGGAAAATCCAAACCTAACAACTAGCTAAAGTCAGCCGATAGCCTTCCGCTATCCCATTATTCCACCTGGAATAAAGATCAGACACATCACATAGAAACATTAAAAAAATCAATGTCATTAAAAATAAAAATTCTATCAAAATATAGAGGAATATTCCCTCTCAGGGACCCGTGTCCTACACCTGTGGCAACTGCCTACCACAGCGTGTCCAAATCCTTAACTAAAGAAAATACACAAAAATATTTTTATTAAAAAAAATNAGGGAGAAGGGAGAAGGGAGAACCAATGATCTGGCGCCAGATCATTACAACTCCCCCTCCTCGGAAATTAAGAAATTTGTGTGTAAAGAAATTTACAAACACTTTTCTTATCCAAAACCCTGACCTATCATGAACATTACTCCACAACCAACATTTAACTCAACAATAAATGACCCATTGCCTCAAACAAAAGAAATAATTATCTAATCCTAACTAATAATGGCAAAACACATAAAACAGAATAATGTTTTCCTCCAAAACAACAATAATGGCACCCCCAAAGGTGTGCCCCAGCACGTATACATAAAACAAACACAGAAATAATACATAACATAAGGACAGAGACCGTCTCTAATCCTGGCTGTCCACTTGGATGCAGCCCTGTACCTTCCAACTACCTGGAAGACAAAACATCCTATACCTGTCTTGATATAGAAACCAAATCCAAACCTACAAAATCACTAGCTAAAACAGCCGATAGCTTTCCGCTATCCCATTATTCCACCTGGAACAAAAATCAAACACATCACACATAGAAAAATATAAAAGAATCAATGTCATCAAAAATAAACAAATTATAAAATTCCATCAAAAATATATAGAGAATATTCCCTCTCAGGGACCCCGTGTCCCACACCTGTGGCAACTGCCTACCACAGCGTGTCCATATCCTTAACCTAAAGAAAATACACAAAAATATTTTTATTAAAAAAAATTCAATGTCCACAGACATGTCTCTTAACCAACAACAACAGCGGGTGAACACATTTTTCAGACTGTGTACCACACCTTATTGTTCAGTAATCCACAAAAAAAAATAAAAAAATATATAAATATCAGTATCTAGGATCTAGAAAAATCTAGATAAAGTTCCCACTGATCAACGTTTCTAGAGATCCTACTAGATGGTTCTCAAAACAGTTCACTCAAACAACTTTTCTAGAGACAAGGTAATTTTCTAGTAACAATTTCTAGATGTTCACTTTCTAGATTTCTTTTTCTATTTCACTAGTTCTAGTTTTCAACATTTAATACTGTTCCAGAGAGCGTTCCGAAGGTGTACAGAGGTGTTACTATCAGATGGAAAATTAGAAAGTTGAACTAACTGTTCCGAGTTAACACAGTTTACTATATTACTTAAAATTCATTTTATATAAACTTTTCTATACAAAAGTTCTATCGTTCGGTCCTGGTGACATCTCGTTGCTGTAGATTCCGGCGACTACCTCAAGTTGCTTGGAGATCCTGGTCATCTGGAAGTTCCATTTCCGGCCTCGGCCAACTACGGACAGTACAGGGGGTCTCGTACTGCCCGTCCTGGCTTGCGTGACAGCTGACAGCTGGCGGCTGTCAGCTCAGGTGGACCCCGCTAACAGGAACCCGGGTTCACCTCTTCTTATCGCTTCCAACAGTCATGATGGATTGTTGTTAACCATGGCTGCCACCGTAGAGCACAGCTTCGACGTGTCATGATGTCTCGCGTTGGTAGTGAGGTTCGAGTGGCGTTGAAGAGGATGGCATGGTGACAGGACAGGTGGGCCCTGCCTCAGCTCCTGGGCGACGTCATCTACCGACGTTTACTTGTTATCCCGGTACTACTGGGCCGGTACACCTTTCCGTGCAACCCCTCGTGCAGCTGAGCTTGGGCCGAGATACAGGGATGTACCTCCTCTGGCGAAACAGCAGCACTCTGTAGGGGTAGTGCTGTTCGTACCCGGGACCGCCGTGTTGCCTCTTCGTTTCCACAGACGACGCAACCGCAGGTTTTGAGAGAGCTTACAGTCGTTGCAATTAGCGTTCTTCTTCGTAGACCACTCGTCTTCCACTTCCGGTTTTCCGCAGTCTTGACTTGGCGGCTGGTGGACTTGGTTGGTGACCTTGAGACAGCTAGCCCCGGCTGTGATGGTGACTGACTCTGCTCCGTGAAGACAGCATGGCTGGACTGGGACAACCTCGTTAGTGACGTGAGGTGTCGGCTGGGTGACTGTACGCCAGTCACCCCTTCCGGATAACCAATTGACGAGTTACCGGGTACAAGGGGGAGGACTTTATGTAACGTGCCTCAGACCCCGATCTTATCAGCCAGGTGGGTCATCCCCAGACCTGCTGATCTCGATCCTTGGTTCACGTGTGACTGGGAGGCTGGAACTGGTGTACCGTCAGACCTGAGAAAGACAGTCAACAACAAATGGCGGAAGCATGGATATTACTCTGAGGTATAGGAAGTTGGCAACCCCAGAGCAAGGCAAGTATGCTACCTGAGTCATGCACATCAGTAACTACACACCATTGCCTCTACAGGATTATATGAACTTTTACTAAACCTGACTAGGGAAGATCATTACACTTACTGTACAGCTCGCGACCTTGTTACCATAGGGTGACAAGATTGAACTTGACTACTGATGAGGTTTGACAGGAGGTCATCCTCATCATCTGACTCATCACTTGGATCATTAGACAGGTCAGGAATTAGACTTGCTGAAGGCAGCTCTAGTTCCTCCCTCGCGTGATAAGGTTTTAATTTATTAATATGAATTGTTCTTTCAACTTGGTCTTCAAAAATACCTTTAATAACAAAATTAACCGGACCTTTTCTTTCAATTACTCGGTAAGGGCCCCGCCATCTAGGTGCAAGTTTCCTACTCTGATTGGCGGGAGCCGCCTCATTAACTCTCAACACAAGACTCCCGACTTTCAATTCAAGGGGTCGTACCTTTTTGTCATAATGTTGAGCATAGCGATCTCGTGCTGTCTTGGAAGCCCTAGCTGCAATTCTCCATGCATTTTTCATCTTATTTAAAACTTCTGATGGGTAGTCTTCCCCATATGCAATATTATGTCTGTTAAGCAGACCTGATGGGAAATTACATGAATGACCTGTGAACAACAAAAGGGGTTGGGTGTTAATGGACTGATGGATGGCAGTGTTCAGAGCAAACTGGACATAGGGGAGGTGTTCGTCCCACGAATTGACATCATGCTCTGCAAGAATTGCAAGCATATCTTTAACTGATCGATTCGTCCGTTCTGTCATACCGTTAGCCTGAGGGTGATAAGCCGTAGTGAATGCTGAAGTGGTTTCTACAATTTTACATACTTCTCTGAAAATATTCCCATTAAATTCCTGACCTCGGTCAGAAACTAACACTTTAGGGGGACCGAATACAGTGACAAACCTATCTAAGAACGCCTTTGCAATAGTTCGTGAATCTTTCTGAGGCAATGCAATCAGTGTGGTGTACCTGGAAAGGTGGTCTACCAACACCAATACATAACGGTTTCCTGAATGACTGTGATGCAGATCAATCAGATCAGCCCCCACCCGATCTAAAGGTTCCAAAATTTCTGGGAATTCTTGCAATGGAGCTTGTACCTTAAGGGTACCTTTCCTCCTTTGACAATGACCACAGGACTTAACGAAGTTAATGACCTCTGTTAACATACCGGGGAAGAAAAAGAGTGACTTGGCTTTCATGTGAGTTTTAAAAATACCCGGATGACCTGCAATCTTAGACGCATGCGCGAGTTTCAACGCTGACTTCTTCAACACTTCTGGGATAACCAGCTGAAAAACTGCACGATCCTTCTGTCCCTTTACATAAAATAAGACCCCATCCTTCATTTCAAAATCATGAATTGCTAAATTACTTTTCTTTGACGGATATTTTCCTCCCTCTAAAAGTTCAATAATTTCTTTCCACCTTGGTTCGTTCATCTGGAATTCTCGCATTTTCTCGCTGGAAATATTTTCAATATTAAGATTTACATTAATAGTAGCAATGTTTCTACTCAAAGTGTCTGGTACAACATGTGATGGACCAGGCTTGTAAAGTATTTGGAACGAGTGAGCAGCTAGTTCATGAGACCAACGGGACATGCGAGGGCACTTAGTTATTTTCTTAAAAATATGAGTTAAAGCCCTGTGATCTGTATAAATGACAAAGTGACGTTGGAAAAGATACGGTTCAAAGTACCTAACACTTTCTACCACAGCCAAAGCTTCCCTATCCGTTGCAGAATAGCGGACCTCCGGACCCTTAACCTTCCTGCTGAAATATGCTACAGGGTGAGGAAGATTGTCATTATCACGTTGCATTAAGCACCCACCAATAGCTATACCACTGGCGTCAGTGTGTACTTCCCACTCCTTATCAAAATCAGGTACTGCCAATACTGGGGTTGTAATGAGTTGACTTTTTAATTTTGCATAAGCGTTATCATGCTCAGGTTTCCAAACGAATTTAACATTTTTCTTAGTAAGCTCAGTTAACGGTGCTGTTGTACTTGCAAAACCCTCTATGTGGCGACGGAAATATCCGGCTGCCCCCAGAAACCTTCGAACATCCTTTGCTGTCTTAGGTGTTGGCATGTCAGCAATGGCACGACAGGAGTCGGGGTCAGGTCGGATACCATCTGTGCTCACCTGGAATCCCAGAAACTTGAATTTCTGAGACGCCAGAGTGCACTTACTCACGTTAAGTTTGAAGCCCGCCTTATCTAACAGTGTCAACGTCTCAGTCAAATCTCGTAAGTGCTCATCGAACGTCCTAGAGTAGATAACCACATCATCCAGGTACGCTAATGAGTGCCTTCCCAAGACTGGACTGAGGATATAATTAATTGCCCTCTGGAATGATGAAGGCGCTGTCTTTAACCCGAAAGGCATCCGCTTGAATTGATAAGTATGAACCCCATCAGAGAAGGCGGTCTTCTCTCTATCTTTCTCAGCTACTGGTATGGCCCAATACGCAGATTTCGCATCCAGAGTGGAAAAGTATTTAGCGGCCCCAAACTGATCTATTATTTCTTGTATCCGTGGCAAAGGATACACATCACCTTTAGTAATTTCATTTATCTTTCGGTAGTCAACACAAAATCTATAACTACCATCTGGTTTACGTACCAACACTACTGGCGACAACCATGGTGATGTACTCGGCTCTATCAAATTCTGTCTCAACATCTTCTGACACTGATCCCTAATTACTTCCTTCGCCTGTTCCGGAAACCTCCATTGACGGGTGTAAATAGGAGGATGATCACCTGTAGGAATAACATGTTCGATCCTATCCAGAAGCCCGATTTGATCGTCTTCTGTTGCAAACAGTCTAGGGAATTTACGTAAAATCCTTCTCAAAAGTTTTCTATCTGACTGTTGCACATGTTGCAAATCCAGAGCCGAGATTAACTTATCAACTTCCTGAGTATTGCTACTTTTTCCTGTCTCGGTCTTGTGTTTCCCCTGTGTGCTACTATCTGTAACATTCAGCGCACTACATTGTGCTGTGGTGGCTGGCATCTCCTCCTGGCTTTGATACTGAAAAATTCCTGTATTTTCTACAACTGTAGCTTGAGACACCCTATCACCTGCCCTGAAACGATAGGTTTTGTGCGAGAGATTGACAACTGGAATAAGAGCACCTTTATCAAGCACTGTGATCAAATGATGAGGGATCAACAACCTGTCACATCTCCCAGCCACCTGAAGGATGGTACCTGGTGCAATGTGACGTCCCACTGATACTTTAAGGAATTTTACTGAATGTGGTGGGCAATATTGTTTCACTAAGGCATGTAACCCACATGATTTCTTATCTGTGTCTGGAAGAGACTTAAACAACAACTTAGGGTAGTGAATGTTGTACTTCTGTTTCTTACTAATGGAAGCAATTACTGGTGGATGATCTACCATTTTAATGGGATAAACTACCTGGCCCAACTTCAATCTGCACTTCCTTGATCCCTGTTGAGCAGACAACGAAAAGTTAACTCGTCCCAGAAAATCCATTCCCAACAAAACCTGACCAGGGAATGCAAGATTCTCGACAATCGTGCAATTGTGTGGGTAAGCTTCTCCCTTACCCACTTCAAAATTAAGAGTGGCCTGGCCCAAGATATTAATATGTTGCCCATTCACTGCTGTTAAATGCTTCCCACAACGCTTAAGGCGTGTCTCTTTAAGTGTGCTGAAGGCTGCCTTTTTAATGAGAGTTGCCTGACTTCCGGTGTCCACAAAAACTGTCAATCTCACACCTTCAACCGTCATCTCAAACGTAGGTCTGCCACCCAACGTACTGACCTGTTCTGGGTCATCCTTGACCCGTGTGCTCGTGCACGCATACCTGTAATGGCCTCGGCCATGACACTTCCAACAAATTTCATCATCAATTTTACGCGTCCCAGAAGCCCGCTGGCTACATTCCCCAGCAACTTCTGTAGAGGCGACACCAGGAATGGGGGTAGGAGGGGAAGAGGGGTGGAGGGGAGGTGAGGAGCAAGGTGTAGGGTTAATGGAGGGGGTAGGGTGGGTAACAGGAGGGGTGGGTTGGGTGAGTTGGGGGGATGAGAAGGAGGGTGAGGGAAGGCCAGGGGTGGGTTGTGGAGGGGGATTGTAAACAGGGGGTTGTAAGGGTGGGGGTTGAGAGGGAATTGTAGTTTTCCACAATTCCAATAATGCGTCGACAAGGGTTTGGGTGGTATTTGGCTGGGGTTGGTATGGGTCTGCCAGGGATTGGGGTGGACATGGGTTGGCCTGGAGGTAAGGTTGGGGGACGAGGTTGTAGGTAGGGAGGGTTTGAGGTTGGGGGGTGTAGGTAGGGAGGGTTTGAGGTTGGGTAAGGATGGGGTATTGGGGAGGTTGCGTCTGCATACCTTGTCCATTCATTGCTAAAAAACATTTTCACCCCAAAACGTAACTTCAAGACCCGTCGTCGGATCAGGGTGAAATTTTAACACACGATTTGGTTTCATAAATAACCACTAATAATAACACAAGACGTTTCGTAACCTCACTCCTTGGAAACAATGCTCCGTGTGTCCACACCAGATGTATCATTTATGGCCACCCTTCCTAATCGATTTCTCGAGCCCCAGCGAGGACCGTCGCCCGTTGACAAGGCAATGACAGAATGACGGCGGCAGAATCTGGCTGACTACACTCCACCAATGAATGGAATTATCGTGTCTTATTAACCTCGTCTCTCATTCGTAAAATTAACACGCAAACGGATAGAATACATGACGGCACCGACTAGCATTTATTTACTTGAAAAAAAAACCACTGTATGCGACGGTGAATAGAATACACGCGCACAAATACACTAAAAATAGTAGGTTACGTTACGTTAAGTTATTAAATACCAGGAAATTACTAAAATGAATCCTGATAAAATGTAATTATTTTACTATATTTATTTAACACTCGAAGATAACTGGTAACGCAATGATAAACAGATTAAAGTAAAGATTTCTTGTCTCTAAATGCAAGACCAGTATAAATCTATTGATAATTAACAAATTCTTGAACACAATATATTGGAATTTTACCGTGAATATTATCGCGAAAGGAACTACACTGAATTTATTGTAAATAATTTTAGTTTCAAATCTGTTTTATTTATCGAAAATAATCTAAGTCTTGTTTATCAGCACACAATTAATCTCACACTTTACGTTAAAAGAATTTCTCAAAATTTCTAAATTTTTCAAATTTTCTAGCAAGTCTTAGGCGCGTTAGGAATGAATGAAGTTCTCGTTAATTTAACACTGGCGCAATGTTTATATCTTCAACAATTATTAAATTCTTAACGCCCGACGCTGACAACGGCGCTCAGATATAATTATAAGTATTTATTAATTAAACAAAAATTAGTGATAAATCACTTATTTACGTTACTGAATGAACTCGATGTTAACGTAGCCTACACTGGGTCACCGCCGCATGCGTAGTAGAATACTGAGAAATTATCACATAGCCGCGACACTCACTGCTAGACAGAGTCGCGCTGGACCTTAATTAAAAATTAGTAATTATTTTCCCAAAATTATAAATTAAATACTGGCGTGTAGTTTGCGTATCACTTGAACTGAATATATCACTCGCAAGACACTTAGACACTTGGTTGAGCGCAAACAATACTGAGCGCTGCCACACTGAGCGCTGAGAACCGCTAGAAAAAAAAAGTCAGAGTCCCAACGCTAATTCGCTTAAATGACAAAAATCGACTTTTGGCCTCTCAAAGTTCTAACTCGGATCACTGTAATCGCACACTGGAATTAACACTGACGACCCAATGATCGTATGGCTAGACACAAAATTAGAATTTATTCCCAAAACTGAGATTTTCCAAGCGACTTTGAAATATATCATCACAACAATTTTCAACGATTTTCACTGAATTAATGAATACACGAATTCACTTTAATGCACTGCACTTCACTTCACTTGAAAACAGTACCCCACTCACCTTCGTAATTCTCCCAGAGGATTAATACTGCATACATGTACACAAACTCCAGATATAAAAGAAATGTAAAACAAATACTTAGAAAATAATAACACTTATATACGAAAATTACCTAAACAAGGGGGAATACTTAACTAACGAAGGGACGCTTAACCTGAAAGGGAACTTAATATACAGGGAACTTAATGTAGTACTTAAGGAGATCTCGATTTAACCTATAACCGTCCCGTCCCGGCCCGCCCTGTCGCTTTTACCAGTCTCGGTAACCACATCCACCAATATCCCGACAGTACCAAATAAATCCCGTCCTTCGCGGTCAACGGTTAGACTAGATAGCGGAACAACCGACGGATCTAACTGTCCGACACCACCGTAATTCCGTTGCTAGACAATCTACTACGCCATCCCTCAGTAACTCTTGGTACCTTCATGGTTGTACCGTAGAAATCTAGCGATTGGGTCGCCTAACACGCCCTCGGGGATAAATAATTAGCGTCCTAATACTTCCCCGCTCAGACAATTCGAAACCTAGAATTGTTGTTGCAAAACCACCATGCAACACCCTTGTCCGTAGTTGCAGAGGGTCGAGAAAAAGTACCCTGTCCAACTACCCAAGGCGGCCTCCACACTTAACTGCCTGCTAGCGCACTTAAGTGCCTGTAATAAACCTTACCATCCTCTCAAGACCCTAGAATCGCCTACTCTATGCGAATCGCACCACATAGGATTACCGTCGACTCTATCTCATGGGCCCCGGCTGCACTCTCACCACACAGCATAACCGAACGGACAGACGCGTGAGGCTTCAATAATCGTCAAGAAATTATTGAAACACCGCTGCTACCATTGTAATACCCGTTATATCACCCTTGTAATATATCGTAATATCTTTATTGTAATACCCTGCCCACACTTAAAAACCAGCAAACACTAATAACGGACCAGTATGACCCCTCGCTGGACTGTCACGAATATAAGCTGAATATTAAATGAGGAATATCACAAGGAAAGGGATTATTAATCTTCTTACCTTTATACACTGCCACCACCTTCCAAATGAATGAATGTGTCTATAATTATCGGTCCCCAGGAAGGAAGGGACTCGATAATCAGGGAACTCAACGGACCAGTGATTGAAATTGAATGGATTACTTTAGTCTTATTGAACTGAACGGGAGGCTCTTGCTTTACTTTATTATTCCTAAGAATGGAGAAACACAGGGAATTTCTAACACAGCACATGAAAATCACATGACTAGATAACACCATCAATAAACACAAGAGGACAGATAACTCACCAAAATGACATTAACAATTAGTTTATTATTGTAACTGTATATTTTAATCACAATTGAATTATAGCCTACTCTAATAACATCTACCAAAATAAAAGAAGCAATGGATAGTAATAATGACGTACAAGAACAGTGGAGCACAATTACCTTTCAAGACTGCAACTTGCCAAAAGATGTTGAATGGCTGTTCGCAGGTCAGTTGACCTGCACCTTTACGTTGAAACTCCCCAGACACACTGAATTCTCTCTCTTACAAAAAATGCTACCACACTCCTAGGCCCAAATTAGCTCCGCCTCTCCCAAGCCTAGGGCCAATGGATTTAAACATAACTGGGTGAACTAGAACTGAGCCAATGGCATGGCAGGCACTCCTGAGACTGCCTTTCTACTCAACCAATGAGCGCAGAGTGTCACTCTCAGACCAGACAATTCTTGACTAGCCCCGCCCTTAGGTCCTGGGGCATAGGCCTTGTTTCTGAAAGTGAAGTTTTACTCCCGTAGGCTCCTGAGCCATTCCCACGGTACCAACAGGGAACCCAACGGTCCCGCTGCCCCTCTTGAAATTTGAGAAACACAAGTTTATTGGCCCTGGAGTATTTGTACTAAAATTTGTCACTGACCATGCCGATGACGGGAGGCCGAGGGGAGCAGTGGCTTCAAGCTTTATGACCCTTGACGAAAGATGGGGATGGCCCACGGGGGAGGGAGAAGGGAGAAGGAAGGGAGAAAGGAGGAGGGAGAAGGGAGAAGGGAGAATGGAGAACCAATGATCTGGCGCCTAGATCATTACACTGAAGCCAAACTATTTCCCTAAGTAACGTATTCGCAGCTACTGGGCACAGTCTCTGATCCCTTCAGATTACTGCGTGTCACACTAGGTTGACAGATGGTCACAATATGAGCAGATGCACTATAAGAAGTCTGCCTTACACTGTGTGTGACCTCCTGGTGAGTTACAGTATATATTCTGCTTCCTTTAACAATTAAATTATCGTAATTCCTATCGCCGCAATCCCAGATTCTGCTTGATGGACCCGCAATGACAGAACAATGATAAATGAGTTACTAACTGTCCCCCTAGACAGTATTTCTCGTCGTTTGGTCGAACCACGAGAAAACATGTCTGACAAACACAGCAACATGGGGCTGAATGTCTACCCAGGGCAAGGCAGGAGTGGGACATGCTTTTTCCCTCTGTTCTACGAGTTGACCAATCAGCAGCTAGGCCTATGGGTGCAATGAGATGCCCCACGAATCAGAAGGCTACCTTCAGTCACGTAGTGCCTTGTGACGCTAGTACTGGGAGGCCTGGTGTTTACACAAGCGACTAGAACAGTTGGCTCTACTACCACCCACCAATACCTGTTTCTCCTCTCTCCATAAACTTAAATGTTATATACATGATAATGGCTGCACCTCTTCTCACAGAAAAGCTTCGGCGGCCTCCATAGTCTTACTGAACAGTCCTGGGTCAATGTTCTTCATAGACATCAAACAAGAGATGTCTATGAAGAACTACAGAATCTAGAGTGAGTGCACTTTGGTGCACTCGTGTCAGAGTGCAACCTGACGACTTGCGCTCCAATACATAGTCTAAAAGGTAGCTGGTAATCCCTCCTCCCACAGTACATAACTTACCTACGTGTCACTAAGATATTCATAAGGTAAACTTTCCTACGTGTCACTAAAACATCCATAAGGTACACAACTTACCTATGAATCACTTAGACTCCATAAGGTACACAACTTACCTATGCATCACTAAGACTCCATAAGGTACACAACTTACCTATGAATCACTTAGACTCCATAAGGTACACAATTTACCTATGAATCACTAAGACTCCATCAGGTGCACAACATACCTATGAATCACTAAGACTCCATAAGGTACACAACTTACCTATGAATCACTTAGACTCCATAAGGTACACAACTTACCTATGAATCACTAAGACTCCATAAGGTACACAACTTACCTATGAATCACTAAGACTCCATAAGGTACACAACTTACCTATGAATCACTAAGACTCCATAAGGTACACAACTTACCTATGAATCACTTAGACTCCATAAGGTACACAACTTACCTATGAATCACTAAGACTCCATAAGGTACACAACTTACCTATGAATCACTAAGACTCCATAAGGTACACAACTTACCTATGAATCACTAAGACTCCATATGGTAAACAACTTACCTATGAATCACTAAGACTCATAAGGTACACAACTTACCTATGAATCACTAAGACTCGTAAGGAGGCATCTCACATAAATATGCAATAAATGAAAAGTAGTTCGATTCCAATCAAACTTTTTGACGAGTTGTATATAAAATGTGTTTCATCTGGTCCAAGTCTCAGCATCGTAGCATAAATAGGAAGGGAGAAAAAAATATTGAATTGTGAAAATCAAAATTTTCCAAAATGGTAATTAACGATTATCAAACAAAAGTGTCAACTAAAATCATGTCTAGACTCTCAGCTATCACAATAACATATATTAAAAACAAATTATAAATATTTTTATTAGAAAAAATTAGTTATTTTTTTTTATTTGTTTATTGTATAATTTGCATGAAACTTATACACCTGACTGCACGTAAGCCTATCTGTAACTGTGTCAATTGTGGAGGTAATTGGTTCATGTCAACTTCAGCCACAGATGGCAGCACCTTAGACTTTAATATTTTAATGATTGATTCTCTAGTAACATAAACGATTTGAAACTTTCATTTTTATTTAATTTACAAGAAACTTACACCTTATATGTAAAGTTTATGCCTCTAAAATCTGGGGCCGTTTTGTTTCCCTAAGTTCATTTATTAGTTTTATAACAGTTTACAGTAAACATGATATATTTGCATAATTTTGGGGGACGAACTTTGACTATTAGCATTAGGAGAACTAAAGATGTTTTGAAAAATCCCCGACTACAGATCCTATATTATATGTTAATGTGTCAGAAAAGTGTCATAGAATGTTTATATCTGAAAGGTGTGGATGTTCCAAGTCGCGTTGAAATATGAAATATTCGTTAAAAAAAACACAAAAAATTAAATCTTCCTTTCTATTTAGGTTGCAGTACTGAAACGTGGAACAAGTGCATCCCTCTTCATATACAACTAGTCAAAAAATTGTGGTTGACATTGAACAACTTTCATTTTCCAATTTATTGGCCCCTTATTATAAGGTACACAACTTACCTACGTGTCACTAAGACATCCGTAAGGTACACAACTTACCTACGTGTCACTAAGACATCCATAAGGTACACAACTAACCTACGTGTCACTAAGACATGCATAAAGTGCACAACTTTAGCATATCACAAAGACTCCGCAAAGTTCTTATGTAAATATATCTCCCCTGTGTCACTAGAGAAACTATTTCTGGACTCGATGGTGACAACCTAACAGAAATGTGTAACTATTAAACACACACCCATCAGTCACTGTCAATGACGTGACACACCTTGAAGCGTCAAATACTATCCCTCCTACCCGAGTTGACAGCTAAACTCTTCCACAATCACAATTGATCCAGACACAGAGACAGCTCGTTGCGGGGTATACTCTGGTTGATCCTTAATTGGGTTCTTAATACTATTCACCTAAACATATGGTGCCAGTTTACATTATATGACAGGATCCTCTACTCACAATATTTACTCCTTCATCTGTTCTCAGACATACATACACCCCGACGATGGCTGACCCCAGGCATTGTCGCCTGTGGTGACCCCAGGCAGTGTCGCCTGTGGCTGACCCCAGGCAGTGTCGCCTGTGGCTGACCCCAGGCAGTGTCGCCTGTGGCTGACCCCAGGCAGTGTCGCCTGTGGCTGACCCCAGGCATTGTCGCCTGTGGTGACCCCAGGCAGTGTCGCCTGTGGCTGACCCCAGGCAGTGTCGCCTGTGGCTGACCCCAGGCAGTGTCGCCTGTGACTGACCCCAGGCAGTGTCGCCTGTGGCTGACCCCAGGCAGTGTCGCCTGTGGCTGACCCCAGGCATTGTCGCCTGTGGCTGACCCCATGCAGTGTCGCCTGTGACTGACCCAGGCATTGTCGCCTGTGGCTGACCCCATGCAGTGTCGCCTGTGGCTGACCCCAGGCAGTGTCGCCTGTGGCTGACCCCAGGCATTGTCGCCTGTGGCTGACCCCATGCAGTGTCGCCTGTGGCTGACCCAAGGCAGTGTCGCCTGTGGCTGACCCCAGGCATTGTCGCCTGTGGCTGACCCCATGCAGTGTCGCCTGTGGCTGACCCCAGGCATTGTCGCCTGTGGCTGACCCCATGCAGTGTCGCCTGTGGCTGACCCCAGGCATTGTCGCCTGTGGCTGACCCCATGCAGTGTCGCCTGTGGCTGACCCCAGGCAGTGTCGCCTGTGGCTGACCCCAGGCAGTGTCGCCTGTGGCTGACCCCATGCAGTGTCGCCTGTGGCTGACCCCAGGCAGTGTCGCCTGTGGCTGACCCCTTGCAGTGTCGCCTGTGGCTGACCCCAGGCATTGTCGCCTGTGGCTGACCCCATGCAGTGTCGCCTGTGACTGACCCCAGGCAGTGTCGCCTGTGGCTGACCCCAGACAGTGTCGCCTGTGGCTGACCCCATGCAGTGTCGCCTGTGGCTGACCCCAGGCAGTGTCGCCTGTGGCTGACCCCAGGCAGTGTCGCCTGTGGTGACCCCAAGCAGTGCCGCCTGTGGCTGACCCCAGGCAGTGCTGCCTGTGGCAGACCCCAGGCAGTGCTGCCTGTGGCTGACCCCAGGCAGTGCCACCTGTGGCTGACCCCAGGCAGTGCCACCTGTGGTGACCCCAGGCAGTGCCACCTGTGGTGACCCCAGGCAGTGACGCCTGTGGTGACCACAGGCAGAACCACCTGTGGTGACCCCAGGCAGTGCCACCTGTGGTGACCCCAGGCAGTACCACCTCTGGTGACCCCAGGCAGTGCCACCTGTGGTGACCCCAGGCAGTGCCGCCTGTGGTGACCCCAGGCAGTGCCGCCTGTGGTGACCCCAGGCAGTGCCACCTGTGGTGACCCCAGGCAGTGCCACCTGTGGTGACCCCAGGCAGTGCCACCTGTGGTGACCCCAGGCAGTGCCACATGTGGTGACCCCAGGCAGTGCCACCTGTGGTGACCCCAGGCAGTGACGCCTGTGGTGACCCCAGGCAGTGCCACCTGTGGTGACCACAGGGAGAACCACCTGTGGTGACCCCAGGCAGTGCCACCTGTGGTGACCCCAGGCAGTGCCACCTGTGGTGACCACAGGGAGAACCACCTGTGGTGACCCCAGGCAGTACCACCTCTGGTGACCCCAGGCAGTACCACCTCTGGTGACCCCAGGCAGTGCCACCTGTGGTGACCCCAGGCAGTGCCGCCTGTGGTGACCCCAGGCAGTGCCGCCTGTGGTGACCCCAGGCAGTGCCACCTGTGGTGACCCCAGGCAGTGCCACCTGTGGTGACCCCAGGCAGTGCCACCTGTGGTGACCCCAGGCAGTGCCACCTGTGGTGACCCCAGGCAGTGCCACCTGTGGTGACCCCAGGCAGTGACGCCTGTGGTGACCCCAGGCAGTGCCACCTGTGGTGACCACAGGGAGAACCACCTGTGGTGACCCCAGGCAGTGCCACCTGTGGTGACCCCAGGCAGTGCCACCTGTGGTGACCACAGGGAGAACCACCTGTGGTGACCCCAGGCAGTGCCACCTGTGGTGACCCCAGGCAGTGCCACCTGTGGTGACCCCAGGCAGTGCCGCCTGTGGTGACCCCAGGCAGTGCCGCCTGTGGTGACCCCAGGCAGTGTCGCTTTTGGTGACCCCAGGAAGTGACCCCTTTGGCTGACCCCAGGCAGAACCACCTGTGGTGACCCCAGGCAGTGCCACCTGTGGCTGACCCCAGGCAGTGCCGCCTGTGGTGACCCCAGGCAGTGCCGCCTTTGGTGATCCCAGGCAGTGTCGCCTGTGGCTGACCCCAGGCAGTGCCGCCTGTGGTGACCCCAGGCAGTGTCGCCTGTGGCTGACCCCAGGCAGTGCCGCCTGTGGTGACCCCAGGCAGTGCCGGCTGTGGCTGACCCCAGGCAGTGCCGGCTGTGGTGACCCCAGGTAGTACCACTTGTGGTGACCCCAGGCAGTGCCACCTGTGGTGACCCCAGGCCTTACCACCTGTGGTGACCCCAGGCAGTGCCGTCTGTGGCTGACCCCAGGCAGTGCCGTCTGTGGTGACCCCAGGCAGTGCCGCCTGTGGTGACCCCAGGCAGTGCCGCCTGTGGTGACCCCAGGCAGTGCCACCTGTGGTGACCCCAGGCCTTACCACCTGTGGTGACCCCAGGCAGTACCGTCTGTGGCTGACCCCAGGCAGAGCCGCCTGTGGCTGACCCCAGGCAGTGCCGCCTGTGGTGACCCCAGGTAGTGCCACCTGTGGTGACCCCAGGCAGTGCCACCTGTGGCTGACCCCAGGCAGTGCCGCCCGTGGTGACCCCAGGCCTTACCACCTGTGGCTGACCCCAGGCAGTGCCACCTGTGGTGACCCCAGGTAGTGCCGCCTGTGGTGACCCCAGGTAGTGCCGCCTGTGGTGACCCCAGGCCTTACCACCTGTGGTGACTCCAGGCCTTACCACCTGTGGTGACCCCAGGTAGTGCCGCCTGTGGTGACCCCAGACAGTGCAGCCTGTGGTGACCCCAGACAGTGCCTCCTGTGGTGACCCCAGGCAGTGCCTCCTGTGGTGACCCCAGGCAGTGCCTCCTGTGGTGACCCCAGACAGTGCCTCCTGTGGTGACCCCAGGCAGTGCCTCCTGTGGTGACCCCAGGAAGTGCCTCCTGTGGTGACCCCAGACAGTGCCTCCTGTGGTGACCCCAGACAGTGCCGCCTGTGGTGACCCCAGGCAGTGCCGCCTGTGGTGACCCCAGGCAGTGCCTCCTGTGGTGACCCCAGACAGTGCCTCCTGTGGTGACCCCAGACAGTGCCGCCTGTGGTGACCCCAGGCAGTGCCGCCTGTGGTGACCCCAGACAGTACCTCCTGTGGTGACCCAAGACAGTGCCGCCTGTGGTGACCCCAGGCAGTGCCGCCTGTGGTGACCCCAGGCAGTGCCGCCTGTGGTGACCCCAGACAGTGCCTCCTGTGGTGTCCCCAGACAGTGCCTCCTGTGGTGACCCCAGACAGTGCCTCCTGTGGTGACCACAGACAGTGCCGCCTGTGGTGACCCCAGGCAGTGCCGCCTGTGGTGACCCCAGGCAGTGCCTCCTGTGGTGACCCCAGACAGTGCCTCCTGTGGTGACCCCAGACAGTGCCGCCTGTGGTGACCCCAGGTAGTACCGCCTGTGGTGACCCCAGGCAGTGCCGCCTGTGGTGACCCCAGGCAGTGTCGCCTGTGGCTGACCCCAGGCAGTGCCGCCTGTGGTGACCCCAGGCAGTGCCGCCTGTGGTGACCCCAGGCAGTGCCGCCTGTGGTGACCCCAGGCAGTACCACCTGTGGTGACCCCAGGCAGTGCCTCCTGTGGTGACCCCAGGCAGTGCCGCCTGTGGTGACCCCAGGCAGTGCCGCCTGTGGTGACCCCAGGCAGTGTCGCCTGTGGCTGACCCCAGGCAGTGCCGCCTGTGGTGACCCCAGGCAGTGCCGCCTGTGGTGACCCCAGGCAGTGTCGCCTGTGGCTGACCCCAGGCAGTGCCGCCTGTGGTGACCCCAGGTAGTGCCGCCTGTGGTGACCCCAGGCAGTGCCGCCTGTGGTGACCCCAGGCAGTGTCGTCTGTGGTGACCCCAGGTAGTGCCGCCTGTGGTGACCCCAGGTAGTGCCGTCTGTGGTGACCCCAGGCAGTGCCTCCTGTGGTGACCCCACAACCCGTCCTCACACAAGACAGCACATATATGACTTAATGCTTAAAGTCCATATGTTGAATGTGATTTAGTACATATGTGGTATATTCCGAGTTATCTTTTTTACCAAAGCCCAAACTCTTCCTCACGTACCAATTTACGTCTCACAGTACCCGTCCATCAACGTAGATAGCAGAATAGTCGTGATTGGTTCACTTATAATGAAAATTGTAGTTTTCAGGTCCCACATGGGTTATGAAATTTACCAACTATTGTCCATGCTCTTAGAATATTACAAATCAGCTACATCCTATTGAAGGCTCGTAGTTTTGTTTTGAGAAATATTAGTTGTTCTTAGTAAATTATAATAAGCACTATAAATTATTACATAGAATTACAGTGCTTCACCAATCAATATAATATACAATAGTTTGTGCCTTAAAAATATTTAAAGAATGTTCTGTAGGAACGCTAACAGAAAACGATGTTATGTTGTCTATGGGGTAAACTACTGCAAATGGTGTGGTGTCTACTATATATCAACTATAGGATGCGTATAGGGTCCACTAAAACCTGTTAGGTGGGTAAGGGGTCCATTACCACCCGCAGGATGAGTATGGGAGTCACATCCACCCACAGGATGGGCATGGGGATCATCCATCCACCCACATCCACCCACAGGAAGGGTATGGGGTCCAATACCATCCACTGGATGTGAATGGCGTCCACTACCACCGACAGGATGTGCATGGGGCTCACAACCACCCACAGGATGGGTATGGGGTCCAATACCACCCACAGGATGAGTATCGCGTCCACTGTCAACCACTGGATGGGTATGGGGCTCCAACCACCCACAGGATGGGTATGGGGTCCAATACCACCCACAGGATGAGTATGGGGTCCAATAAATTATGTAAAACTAAAATTATGTAAAACTAAACACTACCTGATAAATTCCCTGTAACCTACCTTACCCCTCTATTGTCAACCCATGTCTTATTTTTTTATTCAACGCTGTTTGTCTACATATTGTATTTGTGCTGGTTTTTCAGTCATGTTCCCCCCTTTTTTTATCTTTATTTGTATCTGTTCTCAAAACATTTTATTCTTTTTGCTCAATTAGTATTAAGTTTTAGATATTAATGTTTTCTTGCCCGAAACGCATTGCGTAATAGTGGCTTTAGGCATTGTATGTACTAGCTCTATCTATAAATCGATCCACTTATGTAAAATCACTTTATGTACCTTTCCTGAATAAACATATTTATTTATTTATTTATAATAACACCCACTGGATGTGTATGGCGGCCATTGCCGCCCAGAGGGTCGCTATGAAGTCAACTACCGCCTATAGTGTTTGTATAGTGTCCACTACCGCCCATAGTGTTATTATGGGGTCCACTACCCCTCATAGGGTCGGTATGGGGGTCCATTACTACCCACAGGGTGTCTGGGGTCTATTTTGGCAATACTGCTTTTCCAATCTCATTTGTTGTTCAATGTAAAATATATGTTGCTCCACTTGCAACAATTTATATATCTATATATGTATATAGTATAGTGCCTTTGCAATAATGTACCAATGTGTGTATTTTCATAACCCATTTTAAATTGTTGAAAAATAAATAACTACATTGTGAATGCAAGTCAATGTTTACATGCTAAATCAGAGTTGCCAGATTTTGTTTTAAATAGCAAATTGTGCTTATTTTCAAAGCTTGAGTGTTTAGCTTTAAAGTAGTTAAAGCTACGAATTTCGCAATTTGCTATGTACTTTAGTGTACTATTTTAAAATAAGGTTGGTTTTTAATCTGCAAGTCATATGAATCTCAAAAAAAGTATATTATTAACAATCTCATCTCCATAGTTCACTAGTTTCTACAAATCAGATCTGGAACTCCTTAGGCCAAGTACTGGGGACTTAACTCATACACAATGTGTGGGAAGCTATTAGTCTCTTTGAAGAAGTCATCTCGACAGGATCTTCCAGCTCCAGCTATAAAACTTCAGCACACATGGATCATCCTGGTACATCAAACGGTAAGAAATTAATAAACTGTACAAAATTTTATGATAGAACATTTGTTACAGAATTGTCCCTGTCAGGGACAATTTAGTCCCCTGCCCTATGTGTACTCCATCACATAGTGACGGAGTATGTGGGAATAATTTTGTTGACACAGTGTCCATTTTGTCAATTCTACAACAGCAGATAATAAGAATTCCCAGAGATACTTGTAACTTGAGATACTTGGTTTTGGTTTGGTTAAGTTAGGTTAGGTTAGGTTAGGTTAGGATAGGTTAGGCTAGGTTAGGTTAGGTCAGGTCAGGTCGGTCAGGTCAGCCTAACCTATCATATTTATTCATTAGTAACGTATTACCAGGAAGCTTTGTGAAGCTTGTGTAGCTTGTGGTAGGTTGTGGTAATTAGACTTGTAACCTTATGGAAAATTGAAACAGAAACTTTCGTATATTAATACATGACTCCTTCTGAAGATATATTAATATAAGGAATTTCTGTTTCAATTTTCCTCCGTGGTCTGACACTGTCATATATATTATATATATATATATATATATATATATATATATATATATATTATATATATATATATATATATTATATATATTAGTATATTTTGGTAGCAGTCTTTCCTGTAGACATATATTATTAAATATGACCGAAAAAGTAAGATTAATAATTCTAACACGAATTTTCTCGATCTTCCTTATGTTTCTTTTTACTGTTGACGGTAAATGAAAAATCAATTCTCCAAAATTCATTTTTATTTCTAGTCTGACGCGACACTTGAGCGCGTTTCATAAAACTTATTACATTTTCAAAGACTTTACTTTATCCACACACAACTTATAACGGAACAGCATTGGCTCTTATACCTGCATTTGGGTGAGGTGATGTAATACAATATGGGTGAAAAACAAACTTTCAACAAAACACAGAACACGGAACAATGGGTATAAGTTAAAGGGAAGAATAGATCTGTAACTGCAGAAGCCTTCTTGATGCTTCTATATTGGAGCTTCCATATTTCTTGATGCTTCTATATTGGAGCGGAGTCTTGAAGTGGGGTAGAATATAGTTGTGCATTAATTGGCTGTTGATTGCTGGTGTTGACTTCTTGATGTGTAGTGCCTCACAGATGTCAAGCCGCCTGCTGTCGCTGTATCTATCAATGATTTCTGTGTTGTTTGCTAAATTTCTCAGGTGATGGTTTGGTTGTCGGAAGAGATTATATGTTCCTTAATGGAGCCCTGTTGCTTATGCATCGTTAAACGCCTGGAAAGAGATGTTGTTGTCTTGCCTATATACTGAGTTTTTTGAGGCTTACAGTCCCAAGAGGGCATTTGAAGGCATTGACGACGTTGGTCTCTTTTAGAGCGTTCTGCTCCGTGTCTGGAGAGTTTCTCATGAGTAGGCTGGCCGTTTTCTTGGTTTTATAGTAAATCGTCAGTTGTATCTTCTGATTTTATATTGTAGGGATAACATTTCTATTAACAATATCTTTCAGGACCTTTCCTCCGTTTTATGAGCTGTGGAAAAGAAGTTCCTGTAAATAGTCTAATAGGGGGTATAGGTGTTGTATTAGTTGTCTCTTCAGAGGTTGCATGGCGTTTCACTTTCCTTCTTATGATGTCTTCAATGAAACCATTGGAGAAGCCGTTGTTGACTAGGACCTGCCTTACCCTACAGAGTTCTTCGTCGACTTGCTTCCATTCTGAGCTGTGGCTATGAATGGAAGCAAGTCGACGAAGAATCCCGTTTGTCTAATAAGCCAAGTTTTCCTGAATTAATATATTTTCTCAATTTTTTTCTTATGAAATGATAAAGCTACCCATTTCATATTATAAGGTCAAGTTTTTTATTAGAGTTAAAATTAACGTAGATATATGACCGAACCTAACCAACCCTACCTAACCTAACCTATCTTTAGAGGTTAGGTTAGGTTAGTAGCCGAAAAAGTTTAGGTTAGTTAGGTTAGGTAGTTAGGTTTTAGTCGAAAACAATTAATTCATGAAAACTTGGCTTATTAGGCAAATCGGGCTGTGCATAGTAGGCTGAGAAGTGCATTCTGGCTACTAGGTACGACATAT
>WNGS01103559.1:0-20398 GCA_020271785.1 Procambarus virginalis
TTTATTTATTATTTATTTATTATTTATTTATTATTTATTATTTATTTATTTATTTATTTATTATTTATACAAGAAGGTACATTGGGTTTGTGAGAATACATAGCATAGTATTTACAATCTTGTAAAGCCACTAGTACGCGCAGCGTTTCGGGCAGGTCCTTAATCTAACAGATAATTTTAAGTAGGTAAATTCTAGCAGAATTAATAAATGATAACAAATACATTGCAAGAAAAAAATGAGATGAGAGAGATTAGTAAGTATATTAAAGCACATTGGTATATTAAAGCTCTGATTGATTACATTGACAGCTTGATTGGTAATTTAAACAAGATTAATAGACACCATACAGCAGATTGACAGCACATATAAGAAGACAGCAATGATCACAATGGTAAAGATGTTCAGATTGGGTACATAAAGATTGGGAGATTGGGTAGCAATAGATACAGTGCAATTTTAAAGCAAAAGGTAAAAAACTATGAAGATGAAATTAGGTACTTTTTAGTATTGTTTTTGAATGACGCAAAAGTTGGACAGCTTTTCAATTCAATAGGGAGTGAGTTCCATAGACTGGGTCCCTTTATTTGCATAGAGTGTTTACACAGATTAAGTTTGACTCTGGGGATATCAAAGAGATATTTATTTCTGGTGTGGTGATAATGGGTCCTATTACATCTGTCCAGGGAGAGTTTCAGAGCAGGATTTGCATTTAAGAACAGGGTTTTGTAAATGTAGTTGACACAAGAGAATTTGTGGAGTGAGATTATGTTTAGCATGTTTAGGGAGTTAAACAAGGGGGCTGAGTGTTGTCTGAAAGCAGAATTTGTTATTATTCTGATAGCAGATTTTTGCTGGGTGATGATGGACTTGAGGTGGTTTGCAGTGGTTGAACCCCATGCACAGATACCATAATTAAGATAGGGATAGATTAGTGCATAATATAGAGAGAGAGCAGAGTTAGGTACATAATATCTGATTTTGGAGAGTATACCAACTGTTTTAGAGACTTTCTTAGTTATGTGTTGTATGTGGGTACTGAAGTTGAGTCTCTTGTCTAGGAATAGGCCAAGAAACTTTCCATCATTTTTATTGCTAATGTTTACATTGTCTATCTGAAGCTGAATTGCATTTGTAGATTTGCTTCCAAATAAGATGTAGTAGGTCTTTTCTATGTTAAGTGTTAGTTTGTTGGTTGACATCCATAAGTGGACTTTTTTTAGTTCATTATTAACAACATTATTTAGTGTATGTGGGTTGGGGTTAGAGTAGATGAGGGTAGTATCATCAGCAAACAAAATAGGTTTCAGAATGTTAGAGACATTAGGCAGATCATTGATGTATATAAGAAATAGGAGAGGTCCCAAGATGCTGCCCTGTGGCACTCCAACGGTTATTGGTAGAGTGGGAGAGGTTATATTATTGATGGCTACACATTGGTGTCTATCACTAAGATAGGATTGGATATAGTCCAGTGCATGGCCTCGGATTCCATAATGATGGAGTTTACGTAAGAGGTAATTGTGATTAACAGTATCAAAGGCCTTTCTCAGGTCAATGAAGAGTCCAATCGGAAACTCTTTTTGTCATGGGCTGAGTAGATTATATTAAGGAGACTAATAATTGCATCGTTGGTACTCTTTTGGGAGCGGAAGCCAAACTGACAGGGGCTAAGAATGTCGAATTTTACGAGATAGGAGTAGAGCTGTTTGTAGATAATTTGTTCAAATATTTTTGATAGTATGGGTAGGTTTGATATTGGTCTATAATTGTTTATATCTGCCGGATTACCTCCTTTATGAACTAGAGTTACTCTTGCTTTTTTAAGGATATCAGGGAAGGTATGACACTCAAGGGATTTGTTGAACAACAGAGCTATAGGTGGCGCAAGGGCATGGGAGGCGCTCTTGTATACAATGGATGGGATTTCGGTAATGTTCCCAGCTTTGGTTTTTAGTGAGTGTATGATGGACACAACATCTGTCGGGCTGACTGGTGAAAGGAGAAGAGAGTTTGGATAGCTGCCTGAGAGATATGTGTTGATATGTGTCTGAGTCTGTGGGATTTTACTGGCAAGGTTAGTACCAACCGATGAAAAGAAGCTATTAAATTCATTCGACATTTCTAAATCAGATGACGGTGTAGGGCCATCCTTAGAGAGTGTCATCTGGTTGTGGGAGTGTTGTTTAGTTCCTAGGATATTAGAGATGGTATTCCATGTGCTTTTCATGTTGCCTTTTGCTTCTTTGAATCTAGTCTCATAATATGAAAGTTTAGCTTTTCTTATGATACTGGTAAGTAAGTAAGTAATTATCAAAAGAAGGCACCAAACCGGGAAGGCTATGTAGCACCATCAAATGTGCGGAATAATCAGAGGGCGCTAAATATCACCAAGGATGCCAATACGAGAACAAAAACGCATAAGGCGAACGATATCAAAAGTATCAGAGTCACCAAGAATTCTATCGAGGGACAGGTGACCGCGAGGGGCAGTCGGAAAGCAAGACACACGCTCGTCCCGGAAGTCAGGACATTCAAGAAGGACATGCACGACCGTAAGAGGGACAATGCAATTAGGACAATAAGGAGCAGGGCGGCGCTCCATCAAGTGACCATGGGTTAAGCGAGTATGGCCAATACGCAACCTCGCCAGAGCAGTTTCCCATCGCCGGTTACGGTGAGAGGAGGACGGCCACGAGGAAACACAACATTTCAGAGTACGGAGTTTGTTACCAGTAACAGACGACCAAGAAGCCTGCCAACGGGTAAGGATGGAGGAATGGATAACCGGGTAAAAGTCGGAATATGGAATACCTTTACGAGAGATGGGACAAGAGCGGACAGCTTCCTTGGCGGCAGCATCCGCACGCTCATTTAAAGACACGCCAATATGGCTGGGAACCCAACAAAACTCAACCGACTTAAACTTACTGTGAACAAGAAACAGCCAATGCTGGATCTCGACAACTACTGGATGAACCGGATTAAAGGACCCGAGCGCCATGAGGGCACTACGAGAGTCAACAACTACCACAAAGGAAGACTGACAACGAGAAAGCAGGAGACGAAGAGCATAGAGAATAGCATAAAGCTCCGCTGTAAAGATGCTAGTCTCCGGAGGTAAGCGACACATATAAGTGCGATCAGGAAAAACAACAGAGTAGCCAACACCGTCCGCAGACTTAGACCCATCGGTGAAGACAGAAACGGAGCGGGAGTGAGAAGAAAAGTGTTCAAGGAAAAGGCGTTTTAGAACCGTAGGAGAGGTAAAAGCTTTAGTGACGCAGGTCAAGGATGTACAAAACTGCGGAAGGGGGACTCTCCACGGGGGCAAAGAAGGAACAACACGAGGAGAAACATTAGAAACTCGAACGGAAAGAGAATCCTGTAAGCGAGATAACCGGACAGAAAGAGGGAGGTGGTGAAGAGGAACAGGAACCACAGGAGGGGTAAAAGTTAAAGCACGACAGAGGCGAGAGGAAGGATGTTGCAAGGACCGCGCAAGATAGCGAAGACAGTAGCGATCACGGCGGTCCTGGAGAGATAGGAAGCCAGTGTCAACATACAAGCTAAGGACGGGAGTCGAACGAAAGGCACCAGAACTGAGGCGCAGCCCAGTATGGTGCAAAGCATCAAGACGGCGAAGAGCAGAAGGAGAAGCAGAAGAGTAAGCAGGGCAACCATAATCGAGCTTAGACAGGACGAGAGAGGAATGCAAAGCAAGGAGATTGCGCCTATCCGCTCCCCAAGAAGTATGGGACAACACTCGAAGGAGGGTAAGGGCCTTAGAGCACTCAACACGGAGGTAAGAGATATGGGGAGACCAAGACAAACGAGTGTCAAGGAATAACCCCAAAAGCTTCGCGGAATCTTTGTACTCAAGGGATGACCATAAAGTGACAAAGAGGGACGAAGAACGACCCGTTTCCGAGTAAAAGACATGGCACAAGTCTTAGAAGTAGAGAACTTGAAGCCATGATCGGTGGCCCAAGACGACAAGGCATCAATAGCAAGTTGAAGCCGGCGATGAAGGAGAGGTGAATCATCACCCTGACAGCAAAGGGTAAGATCATCGACATAGAGAGCGGAGAAGACACCTGAAGGAAGAGAGGAAACAAGACCATTGAGAGCAACCAGAAAAAGAGTTGTGCTCAGAATACTACCCTGGGGCACACCTTCGTATTGCTAAAAAGAGGCAGAGAGAGCGGTACCAAGGCGCACCCGAAAGGAACGACGAGAGAGGAAGCTGTGGAGAAACCACAGCGATGAGGGAGGGAGATGACCACAAAGGCCAAAAGAATGAAGCTGGGATAGAATATGATATCGCCAAGTGGTGTCGTAAGCCTTTTCCAGGTCAAAAAGGACGGCAACAACGGAGGTCCTTGCAGCAAAAGCAGTACGAATATAGACTTCTAAGTTCACCAGGACATCTGTCGTGCTGCGGCACTTGCGGAAACCAAATTGAGAAGGGGAGAGGAGGTGATGGTGTTCCAGGAACCACATCAGACGAACGTTAACCATACGTTCAAAGAGTTTGCAGACACAACTTGTGAGGGCAATAGGGCGAAAGTCCTTAGGGGAAGTTCCCAGAGACCCTGGTTTGCGAACAGGGAGGACAACGGCATCGAGCCAGTCCTCAGGGACTGACGACGACTCCCAGATCCGATTATACAGACTCAGTAAATACTGAGACGTGCACGGAGGGAGATGGCGAAGCATCTCATAATGAATAACATCGGAGCCCTCTGCCCTGGCTTACAAAGGGAATACTTAAATCCATTAATAAAAAACATGACCTTGAGAAGAAGTATAGGCTAGGAACCGTCTCTAAAGAATTCTCAAAGAATTACTCTTTACTGCTATCTAAGATAATTAGACGAGCCAAAACTAAATACTACGAAGATAAATTTACCCAAATAAAGAGCAACATTAAAAAAACTTGGAGCACAATTTCACAAATCTTGGGATCAAAGAAGATTTTAAATAACAAACCAACACTCCTGTCAAATAACGATGGTCAGCTTTCAGCATCTGATTCTGCTATTGAGTTCAATAGGTTCTTCTCTTCTATTGGTTCATCCCTTGCAAATGATATTCCTTCTTCCAGTACTGAGGTTAAGGACTACCTTACAGGTAACTATCCACAGTCTCTGTACCTAAAGCCTACTAATTCCACTGATGTCAATGAGATAATCCTTTCCCTTAAAACCAAGTCTAGTGCCCTTGAGGAGATTCCGACATTAATTTACAAAAAAGCCTCCAGATCCTTAGCCCCTGCAATTACATTGCTCTTCAACAAGTCACTTGAACTCCAAACCTTCCCAGATATTCTAAAAAAAGCGAGAGTAACCCCTGTCCACAAATGTGGTGATCTCACTGATGTTAACAACTACAGACCTATTTCAATCCTGCCTAACTTATCAAAAATTTTGAAAAACTAATCTACAAGCAGCTTCACTCTTATCTAGCCAAGCACAATATACTTAGCTCTTGCCAATATGGCTTCAGACCTAAAAAAGCACTAACGATGCACTGATTAGTATGATTAACTTAATTCATGCAGCTCTTGATAAAAATGAGTTCCCTGTTGGGTTATTTGTGGACCTGCGTAAGGCTTTTGACACTGAACCACCAAAACCTTCTTCTTAAATTACATCATTATGGAGTCAGAGGACTCTCCCTGCAATACCTCAAATCTTACCTTACTGATAGACTCCAGTATGTTTCTGTGAACAATTCAATTTCTCCTACCCTACCCATCAACATTGGTGTTCCTCAGGGCAGTATACTTGGCCCTCTCCTCTTTCTCATCTACATTAATGACCTTCCAAATGCCTCCCAACACCTTAGACCAATTCTATTTGCTGACGACACAACCTTCATTTACTCCAGTCCTGACCCCCTTGCTCTAAATGCCACAGTAAATACCGAGCTTAATAAAGTCCATCTTTGGCTAACTGCCAACAAACTCACCCTTAACATTGACAAAACTTTCTATATTCTGTTTGGCAATAAATCCTCTAACCAAATAAATCTCAAGATTAACAATACCCAAATTTGTAACAAATTAGATGGCAAATTCCTTGGCGTTCTCATTGATCACAAGCTTAATTTCCAGGGACACATTCTAAATATATCAAAAAAAGTTTCAAAAACTGTTGGCATTCTTTCTAAGATCAGATATTATGTACCCCGCCCTGCCCTGGTGACTCTCTATTACTCCCTCATCTATCCATATCTCAACTATGGTATTTGTGCTTGGGGTTCTACTACCCAAAATCATTTACGTCCTCTAATTACTCAACACAAAGCTGCTATTAGGACAATATCCAACTCTGGCCCCAGACATCACTCGGTACCCCTACTCAAATCTCTCAATATGTTAGATATTAAGTCACTGCACATTCTCTCATGTGTATTATACATATATAAAACGCTGAACTGTAATGCCAATCCTGACCTCAAAAGCTTCATTGAAAGCTGTAACAGAACCCATGAGCACCACACCAGAAATAAATACAGTTTTGATATTCCAAGAGTACGACTTAACCAAACTAGAAATGCTCTACAAATCAAGGGACCCAGAATGTGGAATGACCTTCCCAACCATGTTAAAGACTGTACCTCTCTCAACCAGTTTAAGATTAAAACTAAACACTACCTGATAAACTCCCTGTAACCTACCTTACCCCTCTATTGTCAACCCATGTCTTATTTTTTTTTTTTTTTTTTATTCAACGCTGTTTGTCTACATATTGTATTTGTGCTGCTTTTCAGTCATGTTCCCCCCCTTTTTTGTACCTTTATTTGTATCTGTTCTCAAAACATTTTATTCTTTTTGTTCAATTAGCATTAAGTTTTAGATATTAATGTTTTCTTGCCCGAAACGCATTGCGTAATAGTGGCTTTAGGCATTGTATGTACTAGCTCTATCTATAAATCGATCCACTTATGTAAAATCTCTCTATGTATGTACCTTTCCTGAATAAACATATTTATTTTATTATTTTATTTATTTAGGTACACTCAGCCTGACTGAATCTCTTCCAACACCATGGACACTTATGAAGTCTTGTTTACTTACTGCGGCTGAATCTTTTCTGACACAATGGACACTCATGAAGTCTAGTGCTTGGATAAGATTCACAGCTGTTGAACAATATTAATAAACTTACTGAGATATGAGGTGTTGCCTCGCTTTATAACCGGCAGACAGACTTATAGGGTATATTAAAGTCATACAAGCATACAATTGGCCAACTATATACCAACATAACCTTCAATATACTTCTCTGCCAGCCGGGTGCCTTGTCTGACAGTTTGCCAGACTGATTATCTCTCTCTTGTCATGAGTTTAGGCACGATATTTTATATCACAGCTTTGCTGTATGATGATCTGGTAGCGTTGCTACCTGATTGTCCCTGCAGTTGCAGAAGAATGATAGTTGATGAAGATTAGGAATGTAGGTGGTGGAAACAATGTCACTGTGAGCTCCACTATACACTCTTATTTTATATAAATGTTCTAGGATTTTCCTTGTAGATATTGTCCGGGTACTCCCCCAGTTCTAGAGAGTGTTCACTGGTGGTAATGATATTAGATAAGGTGTCCTTGAGCTGGTAATGTTCGTTAAGGATCCGTCACACGTGTACACAGTTGTCAACAACGCGTGGTCCCGTGGGGCTCTGCTGGGCGCTTCTCCCAAGATGCCCCCCCCCTCTCCCTTGAGAGGGGGTAACTTTCAATGAATATTGATTGATTATTTTTACAGTCTAGACTTATGATTGAGATAAGATGTGAATATAATATAATTAGATATAGGATATAAAGATTAAAAGTAGTACTTGATAGTACCACTGATTCTTATTAAAGATTTGATTTTATCCCTACCGGATATTGAATCAATGTTCCAATAATGTTTTAATTAACAAATCCTTCTAGAAGCTTCTGGATCCATGAGAGATCATGCACAAAGTCACGTAGACATCTTTAGGCCCTATGGCGTACGTGATCATAGTAGCATTATCATCTAGGATCAAGCTGTATAATGAATCTATTGTGATTCTGATATGATTTTTTGATACAATTTTGATTTGATATAGATATGATATAGAAATAATACATTTCTTAGATGATTATTAGATATAGTGGGTAAAAATTTCCCACATCTTCCAGAGGGAGAGAACTGGCACAGTCCTATACTAAGGACAGTAGTAACCCTATGTATTTATTTACTCTCCATCGGATTGATAATACAAGTGCAAATTTTGCTTGCACTTTTGTGCGGCTGTCCTTTGTGGACAATTGTGTCTGTTAGGAGTCTGTGGGTCAAGTGGAGTTAGTGTCTTGAGGTCTCTCAGGATCTAACTGCAGCTGGCTCACTGATTTCATGTGGATGAGTTTGTCCAATGTCTTTAGGGAAGTTGTTACTTTAGACAGGATGTTGACTATTTTCAGAATCCCCTGGCTATCTGGATGGACTGAGACAACTTTACCTAATGGCCAGACAGCCCTAGGGCCATCACTGTCTACCAAGATAGTATCGCCAGGTTGGAGATTAGATATTTTATGTGGGACATTGGCCCCATAGTGATGTTCTCGTAGAGATGTAAGGTATTCTTTTGTCCAAACATCATTCCATTTTTGGATTATGCTGGACAGATGCTTATACCCCTGAACCAACTCGCTCTGACCCACATATGAGGGATCTCTGATCTCATCATCCACTAGAGATGGTACTGGAGTCAGAAGTCTTCCATACATTAGGTGTGCAGGACTTAATGGCTCATGTTGAGTAGGATCATCAGACAAGTAAGTCAACGGCCGGTTATTCACCCTTGATTCTATTTCCGTGAAAACTGTCTGGAGTTCTTGAAGATTTATTTTTTGACAGTGTTGAGATTTTCTCAAGGATCTTTTGACAGTTCCTATTAACCGTTCATAAAATCCTCCATGCCATGGGGCTCTCAGAGGGATAAATTTCCATCTGCAATGACGCTGTTCCAGTGTGGAAGTAACTGCAGGATGGGAACAGATTTCCCGTAGACATGCTTCTCCAGCTTCGGCATATCATGCAATTTTTCAAGATTGATTTGACTGACTGTCTTCCCTGAGGAATCCAGTACTGCTGTCTGATTTGTGTGAGTGTGTCTAACACTCCTCCATGTTTGATGATTTGATGTGCATGTAACACAATCAACTTTGTGATCCAATGATTTTTTGGTAAAAGCCATGGATGCACGGTATCTAGATTGACATCTGCGTGTTTAAGTCTCCCTCCACAACGCAGAATGTTGTGATTTTCTTGGTCTATCCACAAACCGAGATTGTGTTTTAACTTATGCGGAAGTTTTTCATAGTTATTCCCAGAAGTTTCTCTCTGGGCTTGTCTTACCCGATAGATAAGTGCATCTGGAAAAGTGTATTTTATACCTCTTTTCCTGAGATATTGAAACACGTTCTGTGTTACATTGATTAATTTGATGTGCGAGGAGTAACGAGTACAATCCAAGACTGATATTTGAGCTTGCTGTCTGGTGGTAGTTATGGTTTGTGTCGTGATGATGTGTAGCTTTTGTTCAGGCCAACTACCATTCACTAACCGTCGAGGTCCATGAAACCAAATATCTGCCTTTGCAAACTGTTTAAACGTCATACCTCTTGATAAAAGATAAGCTGGATTTTCTTTTGTTGGTACATGCAACAATTGAAAGCCTGCGGAAATTTCTTTAATTTCCGAGACGTGATTTTTTACATAGGGAGTCGGACAGTTGTCGTTTCGTACCCATTGTAAAACAGCTTCATTGTCAGACCATATAATGACATCTTTGATGTTCATGGTAGACAAGACTTGTTTGATATGCACAGCTAAGGATGTGCCAATTAGCAGTGCTGTTAGTTCCATCTGAGGCAAAGTCCTCTTTTTTTAATGGAGCGACTCTGGCCTTAGAGGTGATGAGATATGATTAATTAGAAGCCACTAAGTAAGCACAAGCTCCAAAAGCTTTGGCTGACGAGTCTGCGAATACATGTAGTGATACTTCATCATTTTCCTCGACTATGTGTCTTGGAAAGATTATCTTTTCGACTAAAGTTTGTTCTTGAGCTACTTCCATCCAAGCTCTTTGTAACTGGAGTGGTAGTGGATCATCCCAACCAACTTTAGTCTTCCAAGCTTCTTGCACCAATAAACGCCACTTGATAGTTAAAGGATTTAGTAGACCAAGTGGGTCGAATACTTTGCTAACTTGTGAAAGCAAATCCCTTTTTGTGGCAATGCAGTAATTTACTGGTACAGATTTGATTGAAATTGTGTCCGAGATTAGATCCCACTCCATACCTAACACCTTTTGTGATTCTGGTACGTGATATTCAGGGTAATCTCTTGCTATTTGATTATTCAGTGATGCATTATTAGAGGCCCAAGATTGTAGTGGCATGTTAGCACCTTGTAGCTCCTTGTTGGCCTCTTGATATAATTGTAACAGTTCAGTAGTACTGTTAACTGTCCCTTGAAAATTATCTACATATAGATTCTGACTGATTTCAGCCTTATAGGGACTTGATGATTTCTTCAGATGAGTATCTAGAGTTGCTTGCAACAGAAATGGACTTGAAGTCGCGCCAAAAAGAACTGAGGAGAATCTGAAAGTCACTATAGGACTATTGATATCTTCTGGGTTCTCTACCCATAGAAACTTAGTGAAGCCTCTATCTTCTTCCTGCAAGCCGACTCTTAGAAAGGCCTTACTAATATCTGCTGAATACGCATATTTGTTAAGTCTAAACCTCAACAGTATGTCATACAATTTCTGAGTTAGACTTGGACCTGTTGGCAAACAATCATTTAGACTGGTTCCTTGGGGTCCAGATTTAGAGCTACAGTTAAAAACTATCTGTAAAGGAGTTGTTTTTTATTCTCTCATTACAGCCATGTGTGGTAAAAAAACCAGCGTTGAATGTAATGAAACGCCATTTTCTGGGTGAGTCCCGGAGGCTCCCCGGAGCTATCCCAGGCTGATATGCTAATTTCAGACTTTGGCATCAGTCATGTGTATGGAGTTCTTAGGCCTACCGGAGACCACGGCCAGAACCGGGCCCCCTCAGAGAGGCACGGGGAGCAATGGCCTATAGAAGCCCCCGTGTGGTTGGAAGCATTCTATGTCTGCCATCGACCGGGACAGGCACCCAGAAAGGTAAGCGCCCCAAAACAAACCCCTATTCTGGTTAAAATTGCTACCAAAATCCGAACTAGTGGATAGAACTCCCAAACAGAAAAACAAGCAAACTAGTGTGACGTCACACGTCACCGCGCCGCTGTCTGCGCAGCTCCCCCCTCCCCGGGAGGGGGAAGGTGGAGCCCCAGACCTCCCACGCCGGCTATCCACCCATCAGTTCTGAGGCTGGATGTCAAGACACGCGAAAAACCGCCGACCGGAGGGAGGGAGGGTTGCCGGGGAGCCTCCGGGACTCACCCAGAAAATGGCGTTTCATTACATTCAACGCTGGTTTTCTGGGGGGAGCCCCGTCGGCTCCCCGGAGCTAACTACCCACAGAGGAAGATCAAAGGGACGGAACCGGGAGGCGGACACCACCCAAACAACCAAAACGCTAAAACCAAAGGAGCAGGAAAACACAGCGACCCGACCCCCAGAGGCAAATGCCCAAAAGGAAAAGAGCCGACGAAAAACAAACCGGAACCGAAGAGGCACTACCAACCGAGGAGAAGACAGAGCACGCTGACCAGAAACCAGGATGGTGCAAGCGGCGCACGAACAGGCCGGAGGGGAAACGAAGCACAAGACAGCTTACTAAGCGGTGTAGAAACAAGACCGAAAGCAAGCCAAAGCGACTCCGCCAGCGCCGCACAAAAAGAGAGAGGCGACAGTATGTGGCACGCCGACGGCCCCCAACCCCCACCAAAAAACCAGGCCGACGCTAACAAGAGGAACCACCTAAGAAGGTACAGGAAAAGGAAGGACCGCCAAAACACCCCATACTGCCGCCAAGAGAAACACGCAGGTGGGACACCGACCACCAGCCGGAGGCGAGACCACGAGGCAGACGGAAGCAGCCCCGACAAGGCCCCTCCGAGCCCAGGAAAAGGCGGAGCCGCAAGAAGATCTCGGGCGCGACCACCGAACTCAGGTGGTACAAGGAGATGGAACGTCTGCCGAACAGACAAATCCCAAAGCAAGCAAACCCGCCAGGAGAACAAATGACGGGTCCGACGCGAGACATCGCAAGACCCCAAAAAACCAAGTGGCAGGGCAAGCAAGGAAACCAAAGAAGGCGGAAGGGTTGCCGCCAGAACCCTACCCGAACCAAGAGGTACGAGCAACAGCAACAGACCGAGACAAAGAAGCACACCACAGGACACAGGCCGAAAAAAGCCCAAGAAGCCAAGGAACACACGCAGAACACCCCTGTGGCAGAGGAGGAAAACAAGGGAACACAAACAATGAAGTGGTGGAAACCGACCACGTCCCCCAACATAGCAGCAAGTGCAGGCAAAACTGACCAAAGGAGATGCCAGGAAAACGACTGGGGTGAGGCAGGACGAAAGAGCAGAAGCATAAAAAACCCCAGGAGTAAGGACACGCCACTGCGAAACACGGTACTAATGCACACGCGCAGTAGTAGCAACATACAACCTGGTGGATAAAGACAGGCTGTTTAACACAAGGGGCACACGCCCTAGGGGACGCAGGTGGAAACCGAATGCCCAAATGAGCCACAGAGACAGTAGAAAGAACTTTAGTGTCAGAGTGGTTGACAAATGGAATGCATTAGGAAGCGATGTGGTGGAGGCTGACTCCAAACACAGTTTCAAGTGTAGATACGATAAGAGCCCAATAGGCTCAGGAAACCGTACACCTGTTATAAGATTGACGTTTGAGAGGCGGGACCAAAGAGCCAGAGCTCAACCCCCGCAAGCACAACTAGGGGAGTATACACCACCGCAACATGCCACAGGTAAAGAGCAACTCGCTCCGGCAAAGGCAGAGAACGGAGCAGATAGACCCCAGACAGGGCCCACTGAGACACGACAGAACCCAGCAGGCCCAGGAACCCGCCTACCAGGCGACCGACGGCGGAGAAACCCCGCTCAAAACCGGCTGGATGGGGAACCGGGAGCTCATGTACACCCCAAGCCCGGCCCGAGGCCAGGCTAGACCGGCCAAAGGGAGGCCCACCAGGAAGACGCATGGGGCGGCCTGCAGGCCCACAGACTCCCCACAACCAGGATGGGCCATAACTAAGTCGAAGGCAAGCTAGTGTGCCCCGAAAGTCCACAGACCGTACCATAGGGGCATAACTTGCAATCCCCTCACAGAGTGCAGTGGCATACCGATAATAGGTTAAGTAACAATTGTAATTACGAAACCATAAGATGCTTATTGTAACCTACTAAGTAGGTCAGGTAAGGTCGGTGTTTTCCACGAAGTTTTTTAAGGGAAACCATTATGTTTAGTATGGCACCTATGCACGGAACGAAGAAGTCAATATTGACGTAATAAAGATGCGGTGACGGGTTGGTGCAAGAGAGACCGGATCAGCACCTCCAAGGATACCCGATCAACCAGGCTGTGACTCATACGTCGGGCAGCAAGCAGCCATGTCCAACAGCCAGCATGACCAGTCCAGGAGGCCTGGTCGATGACCGGGCCGCGGGGACGCTAAGCCCCGGAAGCACCTCAAGTTAACCTCAAGATAAGGTACCAGCGAGAAGGCGTATGCTCGCAAGGAGGTCGTGTAACAACTGCAGACCTCTGATGGATATACAGTGTTCCCCGAGTGTGCCTATGGCACCAATGCACTCCACTGGTACTATCCGCAAGTNAACCCAAGTACGATTAGGAGGTTACGAACGAAAGGTACAAGCTCTAGTAGTAGATAGATTCCCAACAGATCTGTATGTAAGTGGTCTGGGGACAACAGCCAAATTCTAGAAAAAAAGGGAATTCATTTGGCCGATAAAATCAAATCGGACAACCTTTCCAATATTGGAATCCTTATGGGATCAGATGTCTACCATAAGTTTATCAAAGGAAAGGAAGACAAACACGGTATGAACGTGTTACCATCTGCAGGTGGCTATTTGCTAACAGGCCCAGTATTACGGCTATAACAACCCGCACCTGTAGAACACAAACATGCAACCAGTATGGTTGCATGACTAGGAGACCAGTCTCCACTGCAACTCGGAGACATGTCCGAGGAAGACCTTGATCCCCTGTACATAAATTATGGGACCTGGCAACTCTCGGCATTGTCCCTGAACAACCTAGCCCAGATGATGACTGGACTTACAAACAATACCTGGACTCAGTTATATACAGAGATAATCAATACTGGGTCAGGTTACCATGGAAGCTGAATCACCCTCAGCTACCCGTCAACCATTTTATGGCACAAAACCAATTGAGATCACAGGTGTTGCGCTTACAAAGACAACCTGAGAACTTGAAGTTGTACCATGAAATAATACAGAAGCAACTCGATGACAAATTTATCGAAGTTGTTACAAATGATAACCCAAAGGAAGGTCACTACTTACCACATCACCCTGTACAGAAAATTCTGCAACTACCCCATTACGGATAGTATTTAATTGCAGTGCTAAAAGGAAGCCGAGTAGTGTTTCGTTAACCCTTAAATGGCGCATAGCTATATACCATTTGACACCACAGGCGCATACAAAAAAAAAAAAAAAAATTTTTTTCTTCCTAACCTGTTAATTTGTGTTCACTGATCACGGGAAAATAGTAAAAAAATCGTAAGTTGAATATATTGGCCGCTATAGGGCAGGGAAGTCTGGCACAAAACAGGCGCTCACTCAGCATGCGTCCCAGGCGGTCTGTTGATCGCCAGCTGTCAGGCCGGAGTTGCCACAAAGAGATAATTGCCTAATTATTTCAATGTCTCTGATTGATTTTTCGTAGTTTTTTTGCTGTAATATTATTCAATAGTGTGTAGTGTGATATATTTATATAATGAAATGGGTGAATCATCGCTGTACTCAAAAATATGGTGTGCATATTGTTGATTCAATTATGTTCATCAAACAGTGAACAAATACTTTGTCGGTTGTTACACTATATACACAGGTTATATATAAGTATCTGCATGTTTTGTTCACCATAACGAACCACCAAGTTGCTATTATGAGTCAAAAAAGTAACGAGGAGTGACCGCCGTGTACCAGCCAGCCACTCACGCCCTCCCTCAAGTCATCTGACTCGCCCACATTCTCCTCCCACAATACTGTTTTTGCTTTTATTCACTATATACAGACGCTATATATAAGTATCTACATTCGTGTTCACCATAACGAACCACTAAGTTGGTATGCTGAGTGGCAGTGGCAGCCCGCCACTGGCTGCCACTGCCACTGATGGACCTCACAGTCAGCTGATGGCTGCCGCCCTCAAGGCCACACGCACTATTTCTCCTCCAACAATACTGCTTGTGGTGTTATTACACTATATACACACATTATATATAAATATCTACCGGTTTTATTCACCAAACTTGTACAAGTAAACTGGTATGGTGCCCAAAGACGTGATCACCAGTAAACAACACGATAATTCCTGCAGACGACGCTCCTCTCACCAAAATGGCGGCTCCCAACCTCCTACTCTTGCTGTTTATACTCTCTATACACACGTTATATATAAGTAGATACATTTGTGTTCACCATAACGAACTGCTAAGCTGGTATGGTGAGTGCAGTCAATAAAAGGTGGCCACACACAGTCAGATAACAACGCCACCACCCTCCCTCCCACAGCATTACTCCTCCCTCCATGGAGCACAGCGCTAAATATCATCACAATCCTCTTATTATCAGACCCATGGTCAGTTTTATCACAGTCAGGGGTCTTCTGTAATAATATTATCGCTACATAATAGCATGAACAAGTATATTATGGCATTTTTAGGCGATGCTGTGGTCACAAGCTGAACAGCAGTGCTGTGAGCTCATGCTGCGTGCGTCAGGCTTGGTAGCTTACGCGATACTGAGGCCCCTAACACCCGGGAGTTTGGCCCACGATTTTTTTTAAAAATCGCATCTGTTTACAAGAGCCCTGATGAAGGTGTGGTGAACCCCGTGTATCCGCGGGCCGTTTAAATCTTGCGTAGTACTCCAACGCATCATATGATGCGACGCGCAATTTTCTGCAAGTCGGTCAACGCATCATATGATGCGATGCGCAATTGAAGGGTTAAATGACTGCCTTCAAACTGGCCCTAGCCTAACTCAAAGGCTTTACGACGTGCTGTTAAAGTTTCGTATTAGGACTTATGCATATACGGCTGACATCAGTAAGGCATTCCTTAGGGTAGGTCTTCAAGAGAAGACCGGAACTACACAAAGTTCCTATGGATTAAGGATCCTAACGATCCGAACAGTAAATTAATCACTTACCGGTTTGCGTCCGTCTTGTTTGGCACCACGTCATCTCCCTTTCTGCTCCAAGCTACCTTGGATACGCACTTGAAGAAGTCCAATAGCCCGAACAAGACGGAAATTAGCAAAAACCTGTATGTGGATAATTTTCAAGGAACAACCACCAGTGAAAGTAAACTGTTGGACATATACCATGAGGCCAATCGAGAATTAATGGGAGCCAATATGCCTCTCCAGTTTTGAGTCTCTAACAATGATAAATTAAATCAACTGATCGCAACTGAATTTCCCGACTACCAGGTACCCGAGACGACAAAGGTACTAGGTGTCAAATAGAACACGACAACCGATCAGTTGACAATCAAGTCGGTGGAGCCAAATACCACTAACTTAACAATGAGAAAATTACTATCACAAGTCAGCAAACCCTTCGACCCATTAGGACTATTAAGCCCAATCCTAATTAATGGGAAGTTGATAATACAGGAATGTTGGCAACAAAAGATAGGCTGGGATGATCTTCTGACACCTGCCTTACAAGAAAAATGGCAAGGGTTAGTAAAAGATTTAAGTACCCTAGAGTCTGTCAAGTTCCCTAGAAACACAGTAGTAAATAAAAAAGAACCAATTAAGCTACATGTATTTTGTGATGCCTCAGAAAAGGCTTATGGCACAGTAGCTTACCTGGTCTCAAATGGGCAAGCCAACTTGCTCACATCAAAGGCCAGAGTGGCACCTTTAAAGAAAAGATCACTGCCACAACTGGAATTAACAGCCTTACTGCTAGGTGTAAGATTGGCTCATTATCTGATCAAGGCCTTAAGCCACATCCACTTTAAAGAAACAGTAGTTTGGTCGGATAATGAGGCAGTGCTACAGTGGGTTAAGAACAATAACAGTAAGAATCCTTACGTGAGTAACCGCGTTAAGGAAATACGAGAGTTATCAGTAGGGTATAAACTAAGATATGTACCCACTAAAGAGAATCCAGCTGACTATCTCTCCCGAGGCCTGACTTTACGGCAATTAACAAAGGCAGAGATGTGGTTCAATGGACCTTGTGAGATTTTTTTTTCTTTGACAATTATCAAAAGAAAGTAAGTCCTATTGATGTTACGTTAATCGTAACTACCTCGCAAGAGAGGCAGACCTTAAACAGCAAGAGCTGCCAGTGGCAGATATTTAATCTTAAAGCCTAAGATCATAGGACCGCGGGAGCAAACCGCCAGGCGAAACCACACGGGTAACACCTGTCACTTAGGTCGCTGGCTCCTCCTAGTTGACAACTAATTAAGGGTAGCCGACGGATTCTCACTTCGTATTTATAGAAGTGTAGTGCTGTGCAATGGACTCGAGCTTTAGATACAGACTTGATATGAACATAAGCAGGCAAAGCGTTGCAGAACATGAAATGTGGGGCAGTAATATTGTAAGGTTTGACGTAAACGACCGTTTTCTATAACAAACAATTTATTCACAAAATAAACTAAAACTAATACACAGTGAATTGACGTTACTGTCACTCCAGTGGCACATTCAAGAACAGCTAATCAACAGCCTGATGGACCCACGGTATCCTTATCCCGTCGTCGCTGACTGAACAATGACACTAACTGAACAAAGTGGTGCCCACTGGTGACGCAAGCTTGCAATCAATATTGTCACGGCTTCACGGTGAACAATAATCACTAAACTTGACTGGCGCTCGCTGCTCTCAACGAGGTACCAAGTAACAAGGCGGTTAATCCAAGAATGATAACCCCTTATAAAAATCTTACGTTAACACTTGTCTCTCAGGACAATCAACAACAAAAGTTACTCTAATGAATTTAAACAATTACGTTAACACACACGTGTCTCAATGACACTTAAATGGCAGCAATAACTCATAAATCAATTAATTACATCAACTTGAAAGTCAAGCATTCGGTGAGTAATTCCCAATTAATTACTGAATACAACAGCCTATTAATTCAGACGAGTATTGATAAAGCCTACTGTCTCTCAACTGACAGTTCACTTCCGGTCTTACGACAAGATTACCTTAACGAGGGTGGACTACTGTACCACACACAAGGTTACAACACACTCCGTGTAAATAACAACATCAACACCTGGTGAATTCACTAAGTGGCGGTTACTAATTCTCCTTAATTAGCTACGAGTGCTTAATCCCTCTGTCTGCAGACAGATCTGATCAGTCCAACGAATTACAGCAGCTTAATTACAGCGCAATTGACTCCGATCATAACAGACAGATCAACCTCTTACGTTAATCAATCAATTAACGACAGCTCGTTAAATCGTTAACACTACGTTAGTCTTCACTTGACAATTCCTCCACTGCGTGAACTTCACTGTGACTGTTGCCTTTACACGTCTCTACGTTAATCTCAACAATGTTCAACGAACAAGTGACCTCGTTAAGTAAATCGTGACCCCCGGTGACGTTAACTGACTTTAATTCTCACGGAATCCTTCACAGTACACAACGCCTTCAACCAAGGACAACTTGTCTACGGTTTACACACGGTACAACACAGTACAACACAGTACATCCTTGCCACTCACGGCAAAACTTGTAAATGATTTCCCAGTAAATTATTCCCCAATAATTCACACTTTACCACACACAACAGTAAAATAAACGCTGGCCAATATAATAATGAGAATTATTTATAACCAAGGGAAACCTCCCTGTTACCACTTTCACTGCTGAAAAAGGGAATCAAATTACAGCAAATTACATACACGGCACATAGAGAACATAGAAGCAATTAACTCACTGTACTCCACCACTGGATGTGTCTCTATGTGTCCTCACACACGTCAAAATCACAGTTGGGCCCAACCTCAACTTGGTGACGTCAAACAGGGTATTCTCACATGTCTCCAATTCCCATTCACCTCACTAGGTGGTCACAGGGACAGAGGACAGACGGAACACTGGGGACGAACCCAGCTTCAGAGTTTTATTATCCAAACTGAAATAGTGTACTGTACTTACATCACATGCGGGCCGCTACACACACTCATACATTCGTCACCCTCACACTCCCACTGGATGATGACGTAGACGTCCTCACTTCCTACACGTGGTCAGGTGGAGCACAGGGTCCTCGACCACGGGGTTAGCACCACACACAGAGACCAGGTGTCGCGGGCACTCGACAGGCTTAGGGCAGCCCAGGGTGTGCGCACAACAGATATACACAGCGGGGATGCGGTACCACGCCTTCCACTTGACACGGTACCCCAGGGTACGACGGTACACGGTGCTACACGGTACACGAGACAGAGTCCTTCACTGTTCGTTTGTTCCTCAGACCTTCGTATTTCAGGTTTCTCTCATAACACTGAAACCTTCTCTAGCACGTCTCACTGCAGTACCTTCACGCACAGATGCGTTAGACAGCTGATGTCACTATCCTAGCGCGATAATTAACGGCCCACATAGTCCAGTTGCTCTAAGATGGCGTCTCACTATCCCGCGCTTAGACGACAAAGTTCACACTGGTACGGTTCATGCACCTTCCCGATTACCGGATTCTTACGGACGGCACACGGCAAGATAGCAAGAATATAGGCGTGACTTTAGTAACGTTGCAGGCGGTATTTCCCGATGCTTGGCCTAGCATGGGAAGATACGTCTCTCTACAGCAGCGTATGAGGTAAGAATGATTTTTCCCGCCAAGACGGCCTCAAGCATACCATGTGGTACCCTCAGCGTCTTGACCAATCACGGTTCAGCATTCCTGAGGCCCAGGAGCCCTGGCCAATGGTGCACCTGCTTCACGACGCTACCCCCACGCTCACGAGATGGACACGTGATAGGGGGGGTGGTCTACAGCGGTTAACCCCCATACCTCCCTCTCTAGCTTGAATAGTCCAAATTTCCCTGAAATCAACTCCCTCCTGTCATTTCCTTCACAGACCTGATACAGCGATCAGACTGACATCACTAGCTAGCATATGTTTGGGG
>WNGS01103570.1:5042-24107 GCA_020271785.1 Procambarus virginalis
TTACAGTGGAATATAAGGGCAGTGAGGGCCACGCCGGGCACTGTAGGCCTCCCACAGTGAAGGTGTGGGGGGAGGGGTGTTGTTGTGCGGTCGGCAGGGGGGGGGGTCATCCATGTGCCACCCAGTGATTATATAAATATATTTGGAAAAGAAAAACAGAAATTAGCAATCATGTTTAGTGTTAATGGAGCTCACAGTGTGTCAGTCTACAAGTGTATGATTCATTCACCATTGTGCAGTGATATACAAGGTAAATTGTACCAGTGTTTAAGTGTCACCAGACCCCCTCTCCCCTCAAGGCGAGCGGTGTCCGGTCAACCCCCACCCCCTCCCCGCGCCGCCGGCCTCACCGCACACTGTACCTCCTGCCATCCCACCCCACCACCCTGCGGCTGGGCGTCTCCCACCCACCTATTCACCGCCCACACAGTGCCTGTTGCAGAGATGTGTCACCCTCCATGCACCCAGATATGGCACAGGTCACAGCAAGCATTCAGGTTCTTCCCAAAAGGGAGGGAGACACAAGTACCCACATGAGTGGTGAGTGCGAGGGACAGCTAACTACCCCTGCCGCCACACCCGTGATCACCCTCCCACGCCACGCCTATGTCACAGCCCGCCCGGGGGACGGAGGGGACTCCCCCAACTAACCAGGAACCCTCAGCCAAGAACACGGTCCTGGGAACAATGTACCCAGAGGCGCACCCAGAGGGGGACCAGACTCAGAGGAACGTGTCGGGTGTGAGGAATCTCACAGCCTTAGAAACGATGGAACCCTACGTCAGCACCACGGCTGTGAGGGTTCATGGACGTTACCTGTAGAGAGGAAGGCCCACAGGCCCCCGGCACCCCCACACATCCCAGCAAACTTCATGTCATCAGATGACCTCCTGGGGGCCATCAAAGCATCCACCACCAGAACTCTTCCCCACATTCCTAAAGCTGCGCGCCCATTGCAGCAGGGAAATATACAGACCTTCTAAGGAAAGTGAATGAACGGTCTGAAAATCTTAATGCTGCAGCCACCATCAAAGCATGGCATAATTTGCTCCTGTTTGGCAATATTTGCTTAGGCGTACCTGCAAGAGGAGGCAAGTCACTAGCCTCATCAGTCACTAGGGCAATAAATAATTTCCCCAGAGCTGACAACTTGATCCCCATCCTCCTCAACGCAAAAACCGTCGTGGAAGACCCAAGAGTTCCAATGATAATTTTAAGCTTGGAACACAAGTGACCAAGAAAATTGAAGAGGGCAACACAGTAGGGGCAATTAGGTACTTACCAGTGAAGAAACAATCGCCCCTAGAGATACAGCAACTGCCGACTCACTGAGAGAGAAGCACCCTCCCAGAGTACCATGGGAACCCACTGCTCGGGACACAAATGCCCCAGACATGGGACCTCTATTCCTCCAAGCATCAGAGGTATACAAAGCCATCATGTCATTTCCACCAGGCTCAGCAGGGGGATACACTGGAGTAAGACCTCAGCACCTCAAGGAGATGACAAACCCAGTTCTCGGCGAAGTTGCCGAGACACTGCTGTCAGAGATCACGAAGTTTGTCAACGACTGTCTCTCCGGGTTGATCCCAGATACAATTAAACCGTTCTTCTTCGGAGCATCCCTTTGTGCCCTTAAGAAGAAGGATGGTGGAGTCAGACCCATTGCCGTGGGCAACACACTTCGGCGCCTTGTTGCTAGGGCAGCTGTCAGAAAAATCAGCATAGACGCTGCAACGATGCTTCGACCCCATCAACTAGGTTTTGGTGTCCCCCATGGCTGTGAAGCAGCAGCTCATGCAGCACGAGCCTATATCAAGGACCTCCCAGAAAATAAGGCATTAATTAAATTAGACTTTAAAAATGCCTTCAACCAGGTAAAAAGGGATGTGGTACTGGAAGCAGTTCGAACCAGCTTTCCTTGTCTACTTCCTTTCGTTTCAGCAGGGTACAGTAGGGAATCGACACTGTTGTTTGGGGAACATGAAGTTGTTTCAGCAGAAGGTGTCCAGCAGGGAGACCCACTTGCCCCTTTTCTTTTCTGCATGGCAGCTAAGGAGGTCACAAGTAGGTTGTCCAGCGAATTCAACATCTGGTTCCTGGACGATGGCACCCTGGCAGGGACACAGGAATCCCTGCTAGGAGATCTTCAGCTAGTGAAATCTAGGGGAGAGGAGTTAGGCCTTACACTAAATCCATCAAAGTGTGAAATCATATCGTCCAACCAACCAATCATAAATGCAGTACAAATCTTATTGCCAGGAGCCCAAGTGATCGCTCCCACCGACAGTGTGCTGCTAGGGGCACCTCTGGGCTCGAACGCCATTGAGGTAGTCCTCGAAGAAAAGCTTAAAGACCTGAGGAGGATGGAAGCGCGAATAGGAGCTTTGGATGCTCATGATGCGTTGTACCTTCTTACCAGGTGCCTGGCCTTGCCCAGACTTACCTATTTCCTCAGGTGTGCTCCTTCTTTTGACAGCCCAAAATTAACGGAATACGATTCACTCCTAAAGACAATAACTATGAAAGTGTTAAACCTCTCCCTGCAAGATGACCAGTGGGACCAAGCAACGCTCCCAGTTAGACTCGGGGGTATAGGTATTCGCAAGGCGACACAGTTAGCATTGCCGGCATTCTTATCCTCGACCAGTGCTACAAGTGAATTAGTGAAGGAAATACTACCAGAATACCTAAGGAACTCCATTGGGATTCGTGATCCCAAATTTGTGGAAGGAGCTGGTCGGTGGGACACACTCGCCAATTCACACACCCGACCAACTTGTCCAAACGACGGTAAACAGGCCAAATGGGATAGCCCCATAGTGGAGAACATCGCCAAAGCATTGCTGGACGTAGCTTCTCAGAAAGACAGAGCGCGTCTCCTAGCTGTGCAAGCCCCCCATGCTGGGGACTTCCTGTTGGCAGTCCCTAATTCCGCCTTGGGCACCCGCCTGGTCATCGGGCCCTAAGTATTGGTGTTGCTCTGCGCCTTGCCGCCCCTATCTCCACCGAGCACCGGTGTATTTGCGACCAGGCACGGGCAGACCAATACGGCAGCCATGGTCTCATCTGTCGTAAGACACAGGGAAAGATTGCTAGACACGAGGCAGTCAATGACATCATCAAGAGAAGTTTGGCTACAGCTGGGTGTCCAGCACAAAGGGAACCCCAGTTGTGCAGACCTGACAACAGCCAAAAACGCCCAGATGGAGTCACCCTGCAGCCATGGAGGGAAGGTAAACAGGTCGTATGGGATTACACCTGTGCATCTACATTGGCTGATACCTATTTACGTTACAGCTCAGCGGAGGGAGGTGGGGCAGCCACCTTCAGGGAGACCCAGAAAATCCACAAGTACAGAGACCTAGAACGTTGTTACAGGTTCGTGCCGATAGGCTCAGAGACTCTGGGCGCCTGGGGTAAATGTGCACTCAAGTTTTTAAAGGAGGTTGGTGAGGAACTCATTGGGAAAACTAGAGACCCACGAGCAGCCAGTTTCCTGTTCCAGCGCCTCAGTGTCGCAGTGCAGAGGGGAAATGCGTGCTGTATCCTGGGTACGCACCCAACCTCCGAGGAGCTGGACGAGGTCTTCGAACGCTGATTGTTTAATTGTTATATATTTGTGTGTGTGTGTGTGTGTTCTCTGTAAACTGTAGCATTGCAATAAAATAAAACAAAACATACAAAAAAATAATAGGGGTGGTAGGAGAAGAAAAGAATTAAGTATTCGGTGAGAATCCACAAGATCTTCTCTGAATATATATTATATATATATATATATATATATATATATATATATATATATATATATATATATATATATATATATATATATATTTATATATATATACATATATATATAAACATGACAGCTGGAGGTAACAGGGGAACAGGGAAAAGCCCAGGTGATGAAATGAAGGAAATGTTCACCCAGTTTCTGGAAGACATCAAGAGTGGGATGCAGGAAATGAAGAACGAAATAAGCAACCTAAAAAGAGAGCTGACAGCAGCAAAGGAGGAGATTAGAGCCCTCAAAGAGAACAGTGTCGATGCTGAGACGCAGATAACCACACAAGGAGAAGATGGTAATAGTATTTTGGAAGGGAATGCCACAATGAAAGCAACATTTGCAGAAATGCTAAAAAAAAAAACAATTCTGAAGTAATGTCTGCAGTGATGGAGGTAGCCATGAAAGCAGCCACTTCACAGGAAGCGGCACACTCCACTAGCCAGCTGCTGGAAAGGAAAAGATCAGTGATAGCTGTGGGTATTAAAGAGCAGAAAGACTCTAATAGGAAAGAGTGGAATGATAAGGACAAAGCGGCAGGGAATGAAATACTGAAGGCACTAGACATGGAAGGGGCTGCACATAGCATTGAGAAGGTTTCAGGCTAGGCTGGTACAAAAAAGACCGAGACTGTGTGTTAAAGATAGTGTTTGCAAACGAGAACACAAAGGAGATGATTCTAACAAAGGAAAGCCACCTGCAACATGTGGTAGAATTCAAAAAAGTATTCTTCCAGAGGGACATGACGAGGGAGGAGAGAGCCATGGCGGCAGAAGCAAGGAAGAAGTGCAGGGAGAGAGGGGAAAACCAGGAAATCACAGCTCCCAACACATCACCCCCAGAGGGGAAGGGGGAACCCACAACCAGCTACCCAGTAACACCAGTGGGGGAGGACAACACCACCTTCCTCCTCTGTATAGAAAACCCCAATACCCCAAACCCTCCCTGCCCCCACTCAAATACCCAGACAAATCTCCCTCCCCCACACCCAATCCCCACCCTTCTACCCCTCCCCTCCTCCCACCCAGTCCTCCCTCCCCCCTTCCTTCCTGTCTCCCTCCCCTTTCACCCGATACCCTCCCTGTCCCTCCCCCTTCATTTGACCCCCCACCCTTCATCCCAGCCACCTCTGCAACCCTGTTATCCACTTCACAAATCCTCACACCCATGGAACAGCTTCCCCCACCAGCAGAACACTCACCAAGGAGGAGATTTGAGAAGAGGCAGAAGAAAGTGAGCTTCAGGGCAATGTACACTAACATAGATGGAATTACAAATAAAGCAAATGAACTTGGAGAATGGGTACTAGAGCAAAACCCAGACATAATAGCTCTCACAGAAACAAAGCTAACGAAAACACTAACAAATGCAGTGTTCCCACAGGATTATTATGTTATGAGGAAAGAGAGAGAAGGAAGAGGTGGTGGTGGTGTAGCTCTGCTGGTAAGAAAAGGCTGGGATTTTGAGGAGATGGTTGTTCAGGGATGTGAAGGTTTCAGTGACTACATAACAGGTACAATAACAACTGGAGGGCAAAAAATTATAGTCGTAGTCATATATAATCCACCACCAAATGACAGAAGACCCAGACAGGAATATGATAGAAACAACATGGCCACCATTAACATAATAGAGAGAGCAGCTTCTGTTGCTAGCAGGAATGGATCTGGGCTACTAATCATGGGAGACTTCAACCATGGGAAGATAGATTGGGAGAACAGAGACCCACATGGGGGACCAGAAACATGGAGAGCTAAGCTGCTGGACGTGGCAACAAGAAACTTTCTAAGCCAGCACATCAAGGAACCAACAAGAATGAGAAGAGAAGATGAACCAGCAATGCGTGATTTGATATTTACCCTTAATGAGTGGGATATAAGGGAAGTCAAGTTGGAAGCATCCTTGGGAATGAGTGATCACAGTGTAATGTACTTTGAGTACCTGGTAAAGCTAGGAATTATCTCCCCCCTAAAAAAGAACTAGGAAACAAAAGGCTGGCATACCGAAAGGGAAATTATGAGGAGATGAGAAACTTCCTAAGAGAAATACCTTGGGACACAGACCTCAGAGCTAAGTCTGTAAAGATATGATGGACTATGTCACCCAAAAGTGTCAGGAGGCAGTAAGTAAATACATCCCGGCCCAAAAGGAAAAATCCGAGAAGCAAAAGAAGAATCCATGGTATAATAGGGCATGTATGGAAGCAAAGAAACTGAACAAAAGGGTGTGGAGGAACTTCCGGAATAACAGAACACTAGAAAGCAGAGAGAGATACCAGAGAACCAGGAATGAGTATGTCAGGGTGAGAAGAGAAGCAGAGAAAAGTTATGAAAATGATATAGCAAACAAAGCTAAGACCGAACCAAAGCTACTCCACAGTCACATCAGAAAGAAAACATTAGTGAAAGAACAGGTAGTGAAACAGAACAGGCGAGGACAAGTATGCAGAAAATGACAAAGAGGCGTGTGAAGAACTCAACAAGAGGTTCCAGGAGGTCTTCACAACAGAACAAGGTGAGGTCACTGTGCTAGGAGAAAGGGACGTAAACCAGGCAGCCTTGGAATGGTTCGAAATTACGAGAGAGGAGGTCAAGAGACACCTGCTGAATCTGGATGCTAGAAAGGCTGTTGGTCCAGACGAGATCTTGCCATAGGTACTGAAAGAGTGTGCAGAGGCACTTTGCTTGCCACTCTCCATAGTGTATAGTAGGTCACTGGAGACGGGAGACCTACCAGAAATATGGAAGACGGCGATTGTGGTCCCAATATACAAAAAGGGCGACAGGCATGAGGCACTGAACTACAGGCCAGTGTCCTTGACTTGTATACCATGCAAGGTGATGGAGAAGATCGTGAGAAAAAACCTGGTATCACATCTGAAGAGAAGGGACTTCCTGACAAATCGCCAACATGGTTTCAGGGAGGGTAAATCTTGCCTGACTGGCTTAATAGAATTCTATGACCAGGTGACAAAGATTAAGCAAGAAAGAGAGGGCTGGGCGGACTGCATTTTCTTGGATTGTCGGAAAGCCTTTGACACAGTACCGCATAAGAGGCTGGTACATAAGCTGGAGAGACAGGCAGGTGTAGCTGATAAAGTGCTCCAGTGGATAAGGGAGTACCTAAGCAATAGGAAGCAGAGAGTTACGATGAGGGGTGAGACCTCCGATTGGCGTGAAGTCACCAGTGGAGTCCCACAGGGCTTTGTAATCGGTCCTATCTTGTTTCTGATATATGTAAATGATCTCCCGGAGGGTATAGATTCATTTCTATAATTTTTGCGGACGATGCCAAAATTATGAGACGGATTAAGACAGAAGAGGACTGTTTGAGGCTTCAAGAAAACCTAGACAAGCTGAAGGAATGGTCGAACAAATGGTTGTTAGAGTTTAACCCAACCAAATGTAATGTAATGAAGATAGGTGTAGGGAGCAGGAAGCCAGATACAAGGTATCATCTGGGAGAAGAAATTCTTCAGGAGTCAGAGAAAGAAAAAGACTTGGGGGTTGATATCACGCCAGACCTGTCTCCTGCAGCCCATATCAAGAGGATATGGGCTGCATACGAATGACATTCAGAAACTTGTGTAAAGAATCATTCAGAACTTTGTATACCACATATGTCAGGCCAATCCTGGAGTATGCAGCCCCAGCATGGAGTCCATATCTAGTCAAGGATAAGACTAAACTGGAAAAGGTTCAAAGGTTTGCCACCAGACTATAGTACCCGAGCTGAGAGGTATGAGCTACGAGGAGAGACTACGGGAATTGAAGCTCAATTCGCTGGAAGACAGAAGAGTTAGAGGGGACATGATCACCACATTCAAGATTCTGAAGGGAATTGATAGGGTTGGTAAAGACAGGCTATTTAACACAAGGGGCACACGCACAAGGGGACACATGTGGAAACTGAGTGCCCAAATGAGCCACAGAGATATTAGAAAGAACTTTTTTAGTGTCAGAGTGGTTGACAAATGGAATGCATTAGGAAGTGATGTGGTGGAGGCTGACTCCATACACAGTTCAAGTGTAGATATGATAGAGCCCAATAGGCTCAGGAATCTGTACACCTGTTGATTGACGGTTGAGAGGCGGGACCAAAGAGCCAGAGCTAAACCCCCGCAAACACAATTAGGTGGGTACAATTATGAGAATACACACACACACACACACATACACACACACACACACACTCACACAGAGCAGACTGCATATTTTTGGATTGTCAGAAAGCCTTTGATACAGTGCCACACAAGAGGCTAGTGCGAAAGTTGGAGATGCAGGCTGGATTGAAAGGGAAGGTACTCCGGTGGATAGAGGAGTACATAAGCAACAGGAGACAACGAGTCTGTGTGAGGGGTGAGGTCTCAGATTGGTGAGACGTTACAAGTGGAGTCCCGCAGGGGTCAGTCCTTGGACCTATACTGTTTCTGGTATATGTAAATGATCTCCCAGAGGGTATAGATTCGTTCCTCTCAATGTTTGCCGACGATGCAAAAATTATGAGGAGGATTGAAACAGAGGATGATAGTAGGAGGCTACAAGATGACCTAGACAGACTGAGTGAATGGTCCAACAAATGGCTGTTGAAGTTCAACCCGAGTAAATGCAAAGTAATGAAATTAGGCAGTGGAAACAGGAGGCCAGACACAGGATACCGAATAGGAGACGAAGTACTTAATGAAACAGACAGAGAGAAAGATCTAGGAGTTGATATCACAACAAACCTGTCTCCTGAAGCCCACATAAAGAGAATAACGTCTGCGGCATATGCGAGGCTGGCTAACATCAGAACGGCGTTTAGGAACCTGTGTAAGGAATCATTCAGAATCTTGTACACAACATATGTAAGACCAATCCTGGAGTATGCGGCCCCAGCATGGAGCCCGTACCTTGTCAAGCACAAGACGAAGCTGGAAAAAGTCCAAAGGTATGCTACTAGACTAGTCTCAGAACTAAGAGGCATGAGTTATGAGGAAAGGCCGCGGGAAATGCACCTTACGACACTGGAAGACAGAAGAGTAAGGGGGGACATGATCACAACCTACAAAATCCTCAGGAGAATCGACCGGGTAAACAAGGATGAACTATTCACCACTGGAGGGACACGAACAAGGGGACACAGGTGGAAGCTGAGTACCCACATGAGCCACAGAGACATTAGAAGAACTTTTTCAGTGTCAGAGTAGTTAGTAAATGGAATGCACTAGGAAGTGATGTGGTGGAGGCTGACTCCATACACAGTTTCAAATGTAGATATGATAGAGCCCAGTAGGCTCAGGAATCTGTACACCAGTTGATTGACGGTTGAGAGGAGGGACCAAAGAGCCAGAGCTCAACCCCCACAGGCACAATTAGGTGAGTACAATTATGTGAGTACACACACACACACACACACACACACACACACACACACACACACACACACACACACACACACACACACACACACACACACACACACACAGTCTTTTTCTGTGTGTGTGTGTTTCTTTTTTTTAATAAACTACACCAGACAGGGGCATGGGGATTGACCCAAACCTGCTTATGTTCGCCCAGGAAGAAAGGCCTGCCACCCTACAACGTTTAGTGAGGTTAGCTGCAAGTGTTTGGCCTCCAGCTTCTTGACAGACATCATTATATTCAGATATAATATTATATATAATGATATTTCATTATATAACAGACATTCTCTGTTATAGATATAGATAACCAAACACAGGTATCATGTAGTATAGACGTATTACCTTGTGTATGGCTAGCAGGGAGGTGACGAGGTGAGAGGATGGTGCCATACACACAGCCACTACTCTGTCCCCATCAGGGTTGGAACATGTTGTACTCAGGAGGCGCTTCAGTATACATCTGAAAACCAAAAAGGTGAATACAGTATATCTTGTATAAAGAACAATATCTGTAAATTAAATCCTTAGGATTACAATTCCTGAGATCGAGTAAAACACAGAATGGGAAAAATAATACAATAAAAGTATGAAAGTAAATTAGAAATTAAATACAATTCATTGTGTCAGGGGACAGGAAGCCTGAGTGTATTAATACACGTTAGGATTATATCTAGGTCCTTCCCCCTCTCCCAAGGTCGAATTGCTGACCCTGCCCAAGCAACCTGTCCTCTTAAAAAGAACGTCGCATTTGGCCGTTTTCCCGTATGGCCGAATTTGGACGTAATTTGAAAATGAAAAAAATATGAAAATAAATTTGGGATTTTTTTTTCAACAACAGTAAGTTAAGGGTCCTCTGATAGGTTAGGTGGGCAGGAAATTCTCATAAAGTTTCAAAACGTTATGAAAAACGTTAATTTAAAGTGTCCTCTCATAACCTCTGCGCGTACATCGGACGGCTCAAATAGAAAACGGAACAGAACGTCACTTTTGTGAGTCGATTTTATTTCAAATTACGTCGAAATTTGGCCATATCGCGCATACGAGCCAAAAGTGACGTTCTTTTTAAGAGGACGGGTTGGCCCAAGATGCTACCTTATAACAAGCTGACTATTCTCTAATGAAAAATCTGGAATTATTTTCGTTACCCGGTGTTGTACTTTCTCTAAAGCAGCTATGTCCTTCCGAAGATGAGGTTTCCATGCTTTAATACAGTAATCCAAGTGGGGGACACACCAGAGATGTATACACGTTACCTGAATTTACCCATTTAAAATTTTAGTTGAATCACTACTTTCTTTTCCCTAAAGTTAAAGGAGGGTTTGATTATTCCTAGTGTTTGGTTGACTTTTTATACCCAACCAAATGTTGGTTGGGTTGGTTTTGCACCTCCTACCTGTTGTGCAACTGGTAGTTATATAACATTCAGTTAGTTATATAATAATTTATATTCATTACGGTGGTGGATTTTCACTCCATGGTTCTTTTCTTCACCAATCTGCTTCAAGGTGATCACTGATGTCAAAAATTACAGAGTTATATGAATTCTGCCAACCTTGTCAAAAATATTTGAAAAACTAATCTACAAGCCCCTTTACTCATATCTAGCCAAACTCAATATACTTAGCTCTTGCCAATATGGTTTTAGACCCAATAAAAGGACTAACGATACACCTATCAGTATGATTAACTTGATACATAGAACTCTTGATAAAAATGAGTTCCCTGTTGGGTTATTTGTGGACCTGCGTAAGGCTTTTGACACTGTCAACCACCAAAACTTTCTTATTAAATTACATTACTATAGAGTCAGACGTCACTCCCTGCAATACTTTCAGTCTTACCTTACAGACAGGCTCCAGCATGTTTCTGTGAATAATTCCATTTCTTCTATACTACCCATAAACATTTGTGTTCCACAGGGCAGCATACTTGGCCCTCTCCTCTTTCTCATCTACATTAATGACCTTCAAATGCCTCTCAACGCCTGAAACCAATCTCATTTGCTGACGACACAACTTTATTGTCTCCAGTCCTGACCCTCTTGCTCTAAATGTGACTGTGAATACTGAACTAAATAAAGTCCATCTTTGGCTAACTGCTAACAAACTCACCCTTAACATTGACAAAACTTTCTATATTTTGTTTGGTAATAAATCCTCAAATGAAATTAATCTAAGAATAAACAATATACAAATCAGTAGTAAAGTTGATGTTAAATTCCTTGGTGTCCTCATCGATAACAAGCTGAATTTCCAGGGACACATTCTAATTATAGCAAAAAAAAGTTTCTAAAACTGTTGGCATTCTTTCTAAGATCAGATATTATATACCTCGCCCTGCCCTGGTGGCGCTCTATTACTCTCTCATCTATCCTTATCTCAACTATGGTATTTGTGCTTGGGGGTTCTACTACCCAAAATCATTTACATCCTCTAATTACCCAACACAAAGCTTCTATTAGAACAATATCTCATTCTGGCCTCAAACAGCACTCGGTACCCTTACTCAAATCTCTGAATATGTTAGATATTAAATCACTGCACATCCTCTCATGTGTACTCTAAATATTTAAAACTGAATTGTAATGTCAATCCCGACCTTAAAAGTTTCCTAGGTTGTAACCGAACCCATGGGCACCAAACCAGAAACAAATACCTATTTGATATTCCAAGAGTATGACTTAATCAAACTAGAAATGCTCTACAAATCAAGGAATCCAGAATGTGGAATGACCTTCCCAATCATATCAAAAGCTGTACCTCTCTCATCGAGTTTAAGATGAAAACTAAGTACTACCAAATTAACTCCATGTAACCTACCTTACCCCTAAATGTCAACCCATGTCTTACTATTTTTAATCAATGTTGCTTGTTGACCACCTTGTATATAGGCTATTTTCTACCATGTTCCCCCCTTTTTTATCTATTATTTTTTTTCTTTCAACGCAATTTATACTTTATGCTCAATTACTATTAAGTTTTAGTCTAAGTGTTTTTTTACCCACCTCACCTTGCCCGAAACACTATGCGAGTAGTGAAATATAAGATTAGAACCGTCCCAAATCCGAGGAGAACCTCCGGGATCAAACTCGGTCATAGTCAAAAGTGGTGTGGGAGTCCGTAGAATGGGACGGGTTGCATCAGGGGGGACGTTGTGGGTCGCAGAGGGTAAAATGGGGACGTTGTGGGTCGCAGAGGGTAAAATGGGGACGTTGTGGGTCGCAGAGGGTAAAATGGGGACGTTGTGGGTCGCAGAGGGTAAAATGGGGACGTTGTGGGTCGCAGAGGGTAAAATGTATGGGACGTTGTGTGACATGTAGGTAAGAGGATAAGTATGTGGGCATGTGTACATCATCTCAAAGGTTTCTGGGGCTTCCCCGGATGTTTTGACGCATGGCGTCCGGCCAGGCGTCACTTGAGAGAGTGTTATGCTGGGTAGGGGCTGGAAGCTATGTGGTTGGTATGCGGTCATGTAGGGAGGAGGAGGAGTATGTAGGTTATGTTGTGGAGGGAGGGGGGAGCCCCCATACCTGAGAGGGGAGCAGGGTCTTAAGATGAGAGAAGGAGGGGAAAGTGAGGGGACAGGCGGAGTCATTGATTTAACTTTTTCTCGCCCAATGCAGCTGTTGGTGATCCATGACGTCCATTAGTTCTCCCTACAGGGGCAGGAAGTGTCGAGGAGGGTGAGAGAGAGCAGACTCTCTTAAGATGTGAATGAGAGAAGGAGGTAGCAGTTGGCAGAGAAGGTCTGTTTTATGTAACAATGCACGTGTGTGTATACGTGACAGACCAGGACGTGTTGGAGCTGCACCAGGGCGGATGTGGTCCATTAACCTTAATCGTTTTTCAAAGTCTACAGAGGGGTCTGGGAGGTGTGTACTGTCCACCATTCAGTGGCTAACTGAAGAGTATTTCTAGCGCATGTAATGATCTGGTGCTCGGATCATTGGTTCACCCTTCTCCCCTCTCCCCTCCTTCCTTCTCCCTTTCTCCCTTTTCTCCTCTCCCCTTTGCCAATCATTGTCTTCCCCCCTTCACCCCCCCCTGTCGCCATTTGTCAAGGACCAAGAGGTTGACCTGAGGGTGGTCATGCAGCCAGCCTCCATGATACCTTGCTTCCCCACTCAATCCTCCCCCCTCAGATTTCCCTCTCCATCCCCCCCTCTCATTCCCTCTCTTCCCCTTCTCATCGGTCCCTTCCCCATACCAGGCGAGTCAAATGTCCTTACTCTTTATCTTGGGGAGACAGGCTTGAACATAAATTATCAGTTTTGTAAACATTGCTCGGAGGTGCAATGGGCCCCATAGAGGCGCCTTGTTCCTTTCGCATGGCTGGAGTTGGTAAAACAAAATTTAAGTAAGTGTGTCTTGGGGAGTGTATCGGGACTAGAGGACCATCAGCCCGCACCCAACGGGTTGAGGGCAGCCATCAACATCTTGGCCTGAGTGCGATTTTAAGGTATTGTGTACTTGATTCATGCCCTCAGTAGATATTCATTGTGCCTCTAGGGGAATAGAATAGGGTATATGTTCAAATTGTCTTAATTTACATGATTCATATAATAAATTGTATAACTTGTCCAGTGGTATTCACTTAACTTCCCTTTGATATATTTCTCTACTTTGTCATTTTTATGTGTTGAATTGGAAACCCCCATGTTCTCCTCCATTTAATAAATATTAAAGTTGCCCTTGGATTTAAATAAGTAAACTAATTCCCAAATTGATTATTGATTCCTTGCCTTCCTGGGGAATCGGTGATAGACACATTCAGGTATGGTTGGATGGGAAGGTGATTGCAGTGTTTAATGGTTTATTAATGATTTTTCTATAATTAGTAATAAATTAATAACTGCTTTCCTTATTATGTCCTCATTTAATATTCAGCTTATATTCTTGGCAGTCCAGTGAGGGGTCATACTGGACTGTAACAGTGTTAAGCTGGGGTATTGAGTGAAGAGAGAACAGAGTGATTACAATGGGTTCTGGATTATTACATGCAGGTGGGGTCATATCTTCCCCTCCCACCCCACTTCCCCTCAGCTCCCCTCGTCAGGTGACAAGCTGCATCTATCACCGGTAATTTCACACTCCATGGGTCTGGAGGACAGCTTTTTGAGAGAGTTTTGACATAGCACACACCTCAGCCACAATGTTTGCATTTTCTCGCTAGTGAAAGAGAGAATATATGCGCCTTTTATAACATGAGCATCACGGTACAACATTCTTTGCTGAATATTTTAACTTTTTCTCACATAAAGCATTCGTATTGACGGTGTGCAATGACTGCTATTAGTCCCTCCTACACGGCCAGAAGTGCCCGGGTTCCCCTATCTACTGTGGTTTCGTTAAGGAAAGGGAGATGAAAGTACTGTCAGCAAGCCCCAGCTGTTCCACTTACCAACACTCTTTCTCTCTCCTGACACACCGGGACATAGCAATGAGTGTGACAATGTTCTTTCTCAAAGGTGAGCCATGAGCTCAACATACAAATTCCAAATGCAGACCTGGGCAGCTTCCCTCTTGGGAGTTTTTCACACACTGATTAACAAGGTATCTGATTATTTATAGTTTCTCTACATTATATGCGAGGTTACATAGTGTGTGTCAAGAACTACCTATGTGATGCTAAACAGTCCAATCACACACAAGGCAGTTAGTCATATGGGCAGTAAAGGAAAGGCTTGCAGAGGCATATAAAGGGGTCAAGGACTGAACCCCGCAATTAATTTTAGCTAAGCAAGTTACAATCATGACGAGTTAGTTACAAAATTCAATATAAGTCATCACATCGACTTGGGAGACGTGATCACTACCTACAATTTTTTTTTTTGTTAACTGTGATCGCAACATCTGCTGTCCAAATAAATATCATTGAAATGTATGCGTATCTACTCAATCTCCATCACCTCTTCATCCTACACCCATTATTGCTGTGCAGACCTGGTAACACACAACGTCATTATCATAGCAAGACAATGTCACAGAATGTTCAAGGCTCTTATACTGAATGAGTGAAACATCAATCCGTCTTATTAGGGTCTGACCTTCGTGTCTTTCCCTAGCACGAGTTTTCACTCACCATCGTCCTTCACGCTCATCACCCATTAGTCATCGATCAATCCAGCAGAAAAAAAACAGAGACTGCTGACTGTGTGACAGTTTTAGCCCTCTGTAACGCATTGTAACGTAACGCAAAAATCAACTTTCTGCAGTCCAAAATAACATTATGAAATGAAAGTAAAACTTAGTCCATCTCCATTACATCTCTTATCAAATATAAATATTACTGTGTGACAGTTTTAGCGCCTCTCGATGTCTGTCTGTCCATCACTCGACTGGGTTAATGACCACATTATCCCACACTATACCTGCTCCTGCTTACCCCATACACTTAGTAATGTAACGTAACGTGGAAATCATCTTTCTGTCTGATGTCCAAATAACATTTTGAAAAATGTGAAGCTTTGTAGATTAAATTTTAAACAAAGGTGGGCCACCAGTCCACGAACTAAGAGGGGAGAGTTAGGAAGAAAAATCTTTGTGAAATAAGTACAGAAGAGTTTGGGGAGACGTGTTCACCACCTGCAAATTCTATTTTTTTTTTTTTGGTAACTGCGTGATCACAACATATACCTCCTGATCTCTTATTCTGCCTCGCACTAGTCAATAAACACAATTTTGTGTCATTTCTTGACTAAAATAGCACTCCGAAACGTCTTTGCACTTTTAATTTAAAATAGTTAGCTCTGGTTATGACTGTTTTAGCAGTCTATCTGGTAGAAAAAAACAGAGACTGGTGTTAGCATAGAGGGTGAAAAAATAGTTTATCCTTCTCTTAATACGTTTTATTCAATATCTAATAGACATAACATAAGACACTTACATAATAACTGGTTGACATAACCAGTGACTATGGCATCATAATGCCATAGTCACATGGAGATAGCATACCATAATGCAGTTATGGTGTTAGCATAGTGGGTGAAAAAATAGTTTATCCTTCTCTTAATACGTTTTTATTCAATAACTAGTAGACATAACATAAGACACTTTCATATTAATATTGGTAAAACATACATTAGCGAAACATAATAACTAGCAAGCGTCTTCATTTTTTTCAACTATTATGAGTTGTTTTCCGTGTTTTTTTAACACCTGGGCTAAGTGAGCCAGAGCTGTGTAGTAGTTGACCTCCCATTCAAGCTTTTCATCTTGATTTTGACACGCTTGATTGAATTATGACGCTTAGTCATGCTTAAAATTTGATTAATGCATAATTTAATGCTCCATCGTCTCTTGATCTTAGTATCATTGCGGAGTCCCTCCATTATACAGCCTGTATCCTCCTCCTCACACTGTTCTAATAGAATTTTTTTGCTATCGGCGTTATTTTCTATTGGTGGACCTGCGCTGTACCGGGACACAATAGCTATAACATGTGGTACTATTTCTGGTGAAGGAGAAGGAGAAAAGACTGCTCCTCCTACTTTGATGCGATCAGCCACCACCACATAGTTACTTAATGGTTGAATCACTCGCTGTAGTCGTGTATAAGGATAACTCTCCCAGATCTCACAAGACATTCCTCCTGAATGGGCGTGAATTGAAGGAATATCATACACTATACAGTCACCAGGACGGAACTCATCCGATGCTAGATAATCACCTTCTACTTTGCAGTCTTTAAGACAGGATAGCTTATGAAGCATATACCTTGAATACATCTTGTCCGTTATTAAATGCGATTTTGCTGATGTAAGGATTATATACAGTATAGAGTTACCATTTACTCTTTTCATTCCTCTATTACATCTGTAAACACACTCAACTGTTTGTTAAAATGGGAAGATAAACACAGAGTATATTATTATTATTTTTATTAATTGCAAGCAATGGAAAAATGGTACCAATAATAAATAAATAATGTGAATAGTTTATATATTTCTAGTCTGCTGTTAAATCAATGAGTTCGGTATCTCCTATTATAGGCACGGGTCTGCAAGGGGGTTTTGTAGTTTCGCCTCCTGCTTCGACCACATCTGCGTTCAAGTTGTTGTTCTTCTTCATCCGACGTTAAAGCAGAGGCAACTCCTTCACTTAATTTATGTGTCAGCACACCGTATGTAGGCAATGCTGCAGGGATTGCATTGCTTGCAGAGACAACCATCACAAAATTTAGCTTGCGACGCTGGTAATGCTGCTCCAACTTCATTATTATGGGTAGATATTTCAGTCTCCATACTTCTTGATTGTAGCTCTTCCAATACTGACTGCAGCCCATTCCAAGTCCAAAAGGGAAAATTATGCTATTAATTTTATTTTCTTCTTCTCTTGTTAAGATGACTGCAAAGGCCTTACGCAGTGATTTTGTAAACCAATAGTATCGCATTTCTTCTGTATCCAACTGTAAGCCTCTGTAGTAGTGCGGGTCGGCAGCATATAATGTCTTGATTTTCTTCATCGACATGTTTAGGGGTTTAGATGATTTCCCTCCAGCGTGATGTGTTATTAATCTGATGAGATGAGGTAGATGAGGCTCGTCACCATTTCGATTGTTGAATTGAGGGGTTCACCATAGACAATCTCTCCCGGCATGCCTCGATCTCTTCTCTCTGCACGATTTTTGTAGGGTAGTTTGCTCCGATGAATGCGAGCATATGGATAACGAGTCCATAATTCTTCAACCACCCCACTCATCATCACGCTAGTGGCGTCCATATCGTAGATGATGCAGTCGGAGTAAGATTACTCCGAAAAAGATGAAAGGCTGCCAGCTACAGTCGTCAACATCTTATCTGATGAGTAGAGTGAAGGAAATGAGTCGGAGAGTGGAGAGCAGTCACCCCTTTACACGGTCGTGCGAAGGTTAGTGGGTTTCCTGTTTTGTTTCGTCCCTGTTTCCCTGGGGCGGACTAAAATCACTTTGACGTTATAAGGTTTTAAACTCCCCTGCATATTTTGAATAATGGGGAGGTAAGTACTTTCCCACTATACATCTTTACACCGACCTGGCATACCTACACCCAAGGGAGAATAACTTTCTTGATCTCCTCAGTATCTTCATTATACAATATGAGTTCTTCTAAAGATTTCGCCAAGTATAACAAGCGGTTTTCTTTCGTATCAGCACGCAATCCTTTAACCATAGAGTAATCTTTTGATTTATCGCTAATGCTTGAGCAATATCATTCTTCTCAATAGGCTTCCCTAATCCATACTGAGTTGCCAAGGCTGCTATACTCGGACCTTGACTGCCTCTGCTGATGTGAATGGATCCAGGTGTTGGACGGTCTTCTCTGATGCATCTCTTTAGATTATACAATTGCATTCTGGCGTAAGCAGTAGCATGAGGATACTTATCTGCAATGTCCTGCGACATGCAGTAGGGGGGGGGGGGTATGATATACAATTTACAGAGTAGACAATGCAGCACTCTCGATTGTTAAACTCTTCATCTGTCATGTACCCGTGATGAATTTCTACAGAATTCTTTTTGGCTGTGGAGTTCAATTTTTTTTCCCCAACGTGATATAGATGAAACACCCAGGTGAGATGAGTGGGCAGTAATGAATTAGTCGGATCAACCCCCCTTTTATCGCCCTCGGCATGTGTGCGGCGCGCGCCTGCTCCCAGGATAGTTTCCAGTTAATGATTAACCAAACTCTGTAGCTGTGTATTTTATATTATTATTATTATTATTATTATTATTATTATTATTATTATTATTCTTATTTATTTTTTTATATAATAACTATATATATTATTAAGTTAATAAACGTGTATTATAGTCCTTTCTAACAGTAAGATTGGTGTAATACTATAATCTCGGCAATGGGGTTTTATATAGACTTTACACCACGCTACAATTTTTT
>WNGS01103570.1:32690-59672 GCA_020271785.1 Procambarus virginalis
GAAACGCGGAGTTGAAACATTGAAAGGAGTGGGGAAGCAAATGATAGGCGGAAGAGTGCAGAAAAAGGATAAACAAACAAACAAAAATTAGTAAACATCAAACGTTTTACTAAAGCGAAATATAATGATGTGCTGTCATAACTTCTTCTCACTCGCCTGGTGTTGTCTAAAGCGCGAACATGGCCGGATATAACGCTCTTGGCCTCCAGGTGCCATTAGAACACTATACCGCGGCTGTTAGTGAAGTCTTTCCTAAAGTATTTTCCCCTCGATTGGTAGAATCAACAATTGCCAGCGGACAAACGGTGGATGTATTACCTGTGAATTCTGGGGTCAATAATAAGTTTACAGACACCTATCTGGAATTCATCATCAAGGGAGTGAATGGCCAACTGGTGGATTTATCATCTATAGCTTTGGAGTTGTCTATTGATCTAACCGAAGAAGATGGAACAACACCTTTAGGAGATGCTAAAAACATCTCGTTAGTGAATGGAATATCGCAAACTCTATTCAAATCCGCTATTGTGTATTTAAACGAAACAGTAGTTGAAACCAGCTCATTATTCTCATTCTGGTCATACATAAAGTTATTATCTACGATTTCTGGGTGTAAGGTTAACCGCTATGATAAACTGTCACAGTTTTTTAACCGTGTCGATCCTGGTAAAATTGAAGCTGGTTATTTCACTAATGCCTCGGCTGGGGAGAAGCAACGGATGACTGATATGAAAACGAGTGGCGTGAATACTTGTTTTAAACTAATGCTGGATGTCACATCAGTTAGTGAATATGTTTTGGATAATGTGGACATCAGGGTGCGGCTCGAACTTCAACCTGATAAATGGCTTATACTCAGCGATAATGAACACGCTAATTTTAAATACAATATCAAGTCTACACGTCTATGGGTGGATCGGGTATTGCCATACCCGGAAGGATTAGTAGCCGTTAATTTAAGCCATGGTGCAGAACAACTCTCCTATTACATATACTTTTAATAAAACTTTATACAAAACGTATATATTGGGCACAGGTCAGCGATCGATAACGATGGACCAACCGTGGGGGACTGTTATACCTGAACATTTATATATGATCATCCTTGATATGGAGGCTGTGTCTGGTGCATATAATCGCAACCCGCTTTATTTGGAAAACTGTGAGCTTAGTAAAGTATTGATATCACAGAATAGCACTAATATTGTCAATATTGGGTGTGACTTCCCTCATAACTGCGCCAAGTTGTATTACACAGCATTACAAGCCTTAGGCTTCGATAAAGACAATATATTGTCTTATGATACATATGTGAATGGTGGAACCATACTGGCCTTTAATTTACAACCTGAGGATATAGATGACACCATCCCGATTGAAAAAAGTGGTAATCTGCGGATTGCTTTGGAATTTAAACGCGGTGTGGATAGAAATAAAGTCATTCTAGTTTACGGGTCTACAACAGGTGTGATCAGCATTAACGCAGATCGTCGCGTTATTTGTGATACGCGAGGATAAATATTAATATGAATTGTTTGGAAATAAATGAGGCTATCAGAAGCAATTTAGGTGATAAGGTAAACTACCTAGGATGTTTCCTAGCTGATGACGTAAGGAAAATACTGACAAAAATACATAAAAAAGACCTGTGGTGTTCATAATCAACACTCTGGAGTCTGGTTCACGTAATAAAATGGGACATTGGATAACATTCTATGTAAATAAGGAAGAAGGTAGAAGCGAGATAGTTATACTAGACAGTTACGCTAATCCTGCAATAGGATCTTATTCAAGATATTTCGAAGAGTTTATGTCCTACTTCCAAGACTATGTCCTATATATTATGAAGAAAAGGATTCAATCCCTGAATAGTTATTTCTGTGGGAATTACGCCGTTTATTTTGCCTATCATTTTTCCAGACTAGGCTTGGAGGACGCCCTGCTTCACTTTGATGAAGCATTTAAATATGGACAATTTTGCAAGAATGATGAAAAAGTGTTGAAATTCAATTATGCTCAGAAGAAAATGCCTGTGTGTAAGCAAACTTTCTGCTTAAACGGCAATGATGCTGCATGTGAAACGTTGTGTGACGAAGTTGGGTAGGATGATGCTGGGGTGAGTAATACTTTATGTTAGGATTGAATGATGAACATAATAATGTCTGTGTTTATTTTTACAACATTGACAAAAAAAAACTTATAACCTTTTTTCCCTTTCTACAGATTGACAGGTAGACTAGCGTGCTGGGAAGGATCGATGGAGTGGATGAATGACTCCCAATCTATCTGTCTACAGATTGGATGATTGGCTAGGATGACCAGAAGCTTCGATGGACTGAATGAAAGCCTTTCCACATCTGTCTGCTAAACCATCAAGAAGACGTATTATTATTATTATCGTTGTAAATCGCTTAAGTGTTTAATAAAAGAAATAAATTTATATAATGTGTTTACTTTTCCCCGTTTATTGCATATAATCTCTGCTGAGGGGAGATATGACGCCACCTATGCTAGAAAAGAGAAACGTTTCCGGTCAAATGAGAAGTGATTGATTGATGGTTGACAGGTGATGGCCTGTTGGGGTGAGCATCTCTCAGTCCTCTCTGTAGACAACGAACAGCGCTTAAGGTTAATGGTTCACTTCCTGCTGCCACTCCCATCTCCTCCTACCCTTCGGTATGTCTGTCTGTCTGTCTGTCTGTCTGCCTCTTTCTTTCTCTCCTACCCTCCTGCCACTTCATGGATAATGGATGTCGAAACCACAAATGGCTCTAAGCACTCTCCAGTCATGGGGGAAGGTCCCCTCACTCTCCCATCTTAACTCTAGCTTCCATCCCCTACCCAACATGACACTCTCTCAAGTGCTACCTAAACGGAAGCTGAGAAAGCCACAAACCACAAATGGCTCTAAGCACTCTCACGCCGAGGGGGGGAGCTCCCCTCACTCTCCCTCAGACTCCCTATCCCCTCCCTCCCTCACCCCTGTCCCTCCCCTACCCCAACAACATATGTTGGACCTTCTAGAGCACTCATACTCTAGGCGAATAGCAATACATAGTCTTTAATCAAAACTAATATGTACACACATGATTAAGTCTACGGAAAACAAACATACATATTCATTTACTCTTAACAACATATCCACATACCTCTTACTTTAGCACATACCACATAGCCCTACATACTCCCCCTACTCCCAAACAACATGACCCCAATCTTCCCTGACCACATACCCAAACACCAGACGCTCACACGTGTCCGACACGCCCCAACTTCCGGGAAAATCCCCTTACATCACTATGTGGCTAGTCACCTGCGCACCACATGGACATGGCGCGCGGTGTCGTAGTCGCAGGGGGGTCCCCCAGGCAGATGGCGCGCGTCCTCGTAGTCACAGGGGGGTCCTCCTGGCAGATGGCGCGCGTACTCGTAGTCACATATTTCACTACTGATGTGTCTGTCCCGTTGGCTGCTAGGTACCACCCCTCTGGCGCCCAACACGTCTCCTGCTGTGGTGGACCCCTCTTCTAAGGATTGTGGTGCCTTCGGATGTTCAGCCTGCTCCCGTTAGTGTCCCTGATGGTCCCGTGTGTCTTCCAGTGGATCTCTGTACGTTGTCTCCGTCTTTTCGACCTGCTGCGCATGTCCCTGCGCCCTCACCATGTGTCTCGGCTGTGCTAGGTGCTGGGGTGGATACAGGGCCTCCTACTGTGCTCGGCCTGGTACCCCATGTGGTTGAGGATGCTGCCGTCCTGCAGAGAGCATCGGTTCGCACGGCTTGTAATGCCCGTGTCTCTGGGTCGGCCTCTGGATCTGATGATGTGGACGCTTGGCCAGAGCCCAAGCGTTCCCGGCATTATTCTTCTGCCTGGGGTGATGTGGGAGATTTCGACGACTCTTGATCTCCCGGCGATGGCGGTGAGGTCCCAGTTGCGTCGCATTATTCGGTGGTGGTGGAGGTCTATGTGCCTGCGGCTGCCAGTGTCGGTGTTTCTTCTGGTGAGGCGCCTGTGGAGCTTGCTTCCGGTGCGTCGCCTGTGTCAGATGGTTCCGGTTCTGCTTGGGGGTGGTTCCTCCTGCTGGTGAGCGTAGTGACCTGGTGGTGGTGTTGAAAAAGACTGCTCGCTCTGGGGGTTCCGTGCCCTCAGCTTCGTCCCCTGTTTCATCGGTGGCGGTTTTACTGCTTCTCACGTCTCCGACCGTCTCTTGTGCATCTCATGTGGTGTCGGGTGTGGTGTTGCTAGCTCAGCGGCCTTCGTCGTCTTCTTCTGTGCATCCGGCGGAGGGGACCGTCTCGGTGGCCTACATCCGCTTCTTCCGTGTCTTCTGCTTCCAGGGAGGGAGTGGCTCACTCTACCTTACCTCGTTATGCGACTACTGCCGCCCAGCTCCAGGAGCTGCCGCTTCCGTCTGATCTGGTGGTTCCTGAGTTTATGCACGCCCTCCCTGAGGCAGGGGGATCGTTGTCCTACCGACAAGAAATATTTAATATGGGAGGCTTATCTTGAATTATATATTGAGGTGATTTCGGGGCTTTTTTTTTTTTAGTGTCCCCGCGGCCCGGTCCTCGACCAGGCCTCCACCCCCAGGAAGCAGCCCGTGATAGCTGACTAACACCCAGGTACCTATTTTACTGCTAGGTAACAGGGGCATAGGGTGAAAGAAACTCTGCCCAGTGTTTCTATCCGGCGCCTGGGATCGAACCCGGGACCATAGGATCACAAGTCCAGCGTGCTGTCCACTCGGCCGGCCGGCTCCCGCAGAAGCAGAAATATATATTATAAGCAGAAATAGCCTCTGTATGAGTTTCCTGAGAAATATTCGCCTCCCATTGAGGTGTTTCCCTCCCTTTAAGTGATTTTTTTGTGTGTGCTATGTGTTGTGGTGTTGTGTCCGTTTGTGTGCGTGGATGTCGGGTGCGGTTGCGTGCATGTGTGAGTGCGTGGGTGGGCCGGGTTTGTTTTCCCGGTTCTTGCGTAATCTGTACTTGTGTGGTGGTTGAGCCCTTCGGGCTGCTTGTGTGGCCCTACTTGTTTTTGTTCTCATTGTCATGTATTACCACTGTGATTTTCCCTTTGTTTCTGTGTTCATTTTTGTGTTTTATTTATTTTTATTGTAGTTATGTATTTGTGCCTGTTCGTGTGATTTCTGGGGCTAGTAGACTTGTTTTGAGTTGTGTTTCAATGGTTGGGTTGCTGGGTGCGGGTTTGGGTACTTTTTACTTGTACTAATGTGCTTATTGTTATTTTTGTTGTCTGCCCTTCAGGCCGTTGTTTAGTGTATTTGATAATTTGTACTTTTGTGACTTTGTAATTTGTGCTTTTGTGATCTGTTTGTCTGTTCTCGTTGTATTGTACTTGCCTGTACACTTAAAAATGAACGGTATGTATTGACCTGTTCTTTATATACTATCTTGCATTATGTTTGGTTTTTGTTGTTGGCCCTTCAGGCCGGTATTTTATGTGCTTTTGTACTTTGTGATTTTGTAATTTGTTTGTGTTTTGTTTGTTTTCTTCTTGTTTTATTGTATTTATACTCATGCACGCATGTAAAAAAAAAAAAAAAAAAAACTTTCAAACCTGCATAATGATATGGGCACTTTAACTGCTTCTTGAACATGATGTGCAAATGGTATAGAACTTATAGGCTAAGAGGAGTCGATTGGTAGCGGTTATAAATGTCGGGTTAGAAATTTCATGGGCGGATCCACCAATCTGTGTAATTTGCCAATTCATTAGCCAATTACCGGTGAGGATAACTCATTAGTCATTTTAATTAACCATTTAGGAGCTCGCCCTCGGAGGAATTATAGGATGCTGAGTGCTCGCTTTATGACCATTTGAGTTAATCCTCATTATATTATAACACAAAGCATGCTGGACACAGTGCATTATCCAAATTTTTAAACTGAAGGTTCTAAACCATCAGTTTAAAAACATGAGTAAATTGGGTTATCTTAAGGAAAGTAATTTCGTCATTTTGTTAATAACATATATGAAGCCACAGAGATCTCCCAATCCTGAGCACTCCAGGTGCAAACTCTGTGAGCAGGAACTGCGGCATGATCTCGCACACTACAACATCGAATGCCCAGTTATCAAACCATTTAGACCCGCTGACATGAGGTACCTGGAATTTTGCAGTTACTTATTCAATCTCGTGTTCTTGAGGATATCCTCTTAATGCACCCAAAATTTGCCAGTGCAGGTTACTGAACATTTAGCTCTGTATGACTAACCATCCTGCGAGATGGGAACGTTTAGTTTTACTACTGTCTTATTCACTCTTGTGTTAATGATGATATAATCATAATGCATCTAGAGCCTGCAGACTACTTATCACACGCCTCTGTATGACTAACCATCCTGTGTGATTGGAATTTTTAGCATCACGTAGCTTTTTTTCTTTTACAATGTACTCCCCTTCATATAGTCTAGGGTAGCACAAATGCATATTTACCTAAATATGTTAATAAAAAAAGTGATCTTTGGTCGTGGAGCAGCTTAAATTGTCTCTGGGTTCCTTTATCCATTTTAATTTTATAATTAAATGATCTCGCTTGCATAAGACATTAAACAATTCAATATTAGACTTGTTTGATATAATATTTAATTTTGTCGGGGATTGGCAGTCTCTGTGCAACCCGTCCTCGCAAATTCGTACAGTCAATATTGACTTATTAAATATGTGCATATGTGACATACTTAACATAATAGTTTCCCTTGAAAAGCTTCATAGAAAACACCGACCTTACCTAACCTACTTAGTATGTTAAGATAAGCATCTTATTGCTTCGTAATTACAATTATTACCTAACCTATATGTATAATAGGTTAAGTAACAATTGTAATTACGAAACTATAAGATGCTTATTTTAACATACTAAGTAAGTTAGGTAAGGTCGGTGTTTTCTATGAAGGTTTTCAAGGGAAACTATTATGTTTAGTAATAGTAATTATCTATGCACGTAACTAATAAGTCAATATTGACTATACAAATTTGCGAGGACGGGTTGCTCTGTGTGCGTGTGTGTATTTACCTAAATGTAGTTACAGGATTAGAGCTATACTAGTGGTGTCCCATCTTCCCGGTACTCTTTGTCCTATAACGCTTTGAAACTACTGACGGTTTTGATCAGGTCTCCACTACTTTCTCACTAGGGTTGTTCCAACCGTCTACCATTCTGTTTGCAAAAGTGAACTTTCTAATATATTTTGGGCACCTTTTTTTCCTTAGCTTGAATCTGTATCCTCTTGTTTTTGAAGTGGCTGGTTTCAGGAATTCTTCTTTGTCAGTTTGGTCGATTCCTGTGTGTGTGTGTGTGTGTGTGTGTGTGTGTGTGTGTGTGTGTGTGTGTGTGTGTGTGTGTGTGTGTGTGTGTGCATGTGTGTGTACTCAACTATTTGTGCTTGCGGGGGTTAAGCTTTGGCTCTTTGGTCACGCCTCTCAACTGTCAATCAACTGGTGTACAGATTCCTGATCCTACTGGGCTCTGTCATATCTACATTTGAAACTGTGTATGGAGTCAGCCTCCACCACATCACTGCCTAATGCATTCCATCTGTAACTACTCTGACACTGTAAAATTTCTTTCTAACATCTATGTAGCTCATGTGGGTACTCAGTTTCCACCTGTGTCCCTTGTTCGCATACTACCAGTGTTGAACAGTTTATCCTTGCTACCCGGTCGATTCCCCTGAGGATTTTGTAGTTAGTGATCATGTCTCCCCTTACTTTTCTGTCTTCCAGTGTCGTAAGGTGAATTACCCGCAGCCTTTTCCTCTTAACTCATGCCTCTTAGTTCTGGGACTAGTCTAGTGGCATATCTTTGAACTTTTTCCAGCTTCGTCTTGTGCTTGACAAGGTACGGGTTCCATGCTGAGGCCGCATACTCCAGGATTGGTCTTACATATGTGGTATAAAAGATTCTGAATGATTCCTTACACAGGTTCCTGAAGCCTGTTCTGATGTTAGCCTGCCTCGCATATGCCGCAGACGTAATTCTTTTTATGTGGGCTTCAATAGACAGGTTTGGTGTGATATCAACTCCTAGATCTTTCTCTCTGTCTGTTTCATTAAGTACTTCATCTCCTATTCTGTATCCTATGTCAGGCCTCCTGTTTCCACCGCCTAGTTTCATTACTTTGCATTTACTCGGGTTGAACTTTAACAGCCATTTGTTGGACCATTCATTCAGTCCGTCTAAGTCATCCTGTAGCCTCCTACTGTCATCCTCTGTTTCAATCCTCCTCATAATTTTTGCATCATCAGCAAACATTGAGAGAAACGAGTCTATTCCCTCTGGGAGATCATACACATATATCAGAAACAATATAGGTCCAAAGACGTGTGTGTGAGTGTGTGTATTCACCTAGTTGTGCTTGCGGGGGTGAGCGCTGCTCTTTTGGCCCGCCTCTCAACTGTCAATCAATTGTTTCTACTACTTCTATTTTTTTTCACCCCCCCCCACACACACACAAACAAACAAACACACACACACACACATAAACACACACCAATCCTGGAGTATGCGGCCCCAGCATGGAGCCCGTACCTTGTCAAGCACAAGACGAAGCTGGAAAAAGTCCATAGGTATGCCACTAGACTAGTCCCAGAACTAAGAGGCATGAGTTACGAGGAAAGGCTGCGGGAAATGCACCTTACGACACTGGAAGACAGAAGAGTAAGGGGAGACATGATCACAACCTACAAAATCCTCAGAGGAATCGACCGGGTAAACAAGGATAAACTATTCAACACTGGTGGGACGCGAACAAGGGGACACAGGTGGAAACTGAGTACCCACATGAGCCACAGAGACGTTAGAAGGAACTTTTCAGTGTCAGAGTAGTTAACGGATGGAATGCATAAGGCAGTGATGTGGTGGAGGCTGACTCCATACACAGTTTTAAATGTAGATATGATAGAGCCCAGTAGGCTCAGGAATCTGTACACCAGTTGATTGACAGTTGAGAGGCGGGACCAAAGAGCCAAAGCTCAACCCCCGCAAGCACAAATAGGTGAGTACACACACACACACACACACACACACACACACACACATTCACACACACACACTCCAGGAAGCAGCCCGTAACAGCTGACTAACTTCCAGGTACCTATTTACTGCTAGGTAACAAGGGCATAGGGTGAAAAAACTTTGCCCACCGTTTCTCGTCGGTGCCCGGGAACGAACCCAGGACCACAGAATCACGTGTCCAGCGTACTGTCCGCTCGGCCACGAGTTCCCTCCCAGTGNTAGGAAGGGAAGAGGTGGATATACAGATGTCATACCATTGCTGATGTTGGAAGCTCAACACTTAGTGTTATCTAATTAAGGATTTTAACCAATATGTACGTAATATGCGAGGACATGGAGATCGCATCCCAAGTCATCACGGCTTTTGCCACTGTTGTTTGATATCACTCCCACCAGATCGCATGCAGAGTCATGAAAGTACATGCAAAGTACATCAAACTCTCAAATTCTACCCACCAGAGAGGAAGATTACTTTCCGTAACTACGGACGGGGATATGGTCCTAGTCACATGTGCTTTTATGACTTTGAGTGCATGTTAGACCGCTCGAACCCTAAGGGGATGATCGAATCACGTCACAACGCAGTGGCGTATGCGTACATCATCATTGACAGACAGATGAATATTGTTGAGAATGACACTTATTTGGGTAAAGATGCGGTCAATCACTTTGTAACCACGCTAGAAGCGTCATGGGCTAGAATCAAGAAGGGGTTAGTATCCTATGAACTTCACATGTCACAGCAACAGCAGGCGATATTTGAGACAAAAACAGCCTGTGAACTCTGTGATGAACCTTTTAACGGGGAAGATGTAATCAAAGTCCGGCATCACGACCACACAGTAAGATTCCACAATTATCAAGCGGCTTACTGTGATAGATGCAATTTGCAGTGTATAAATTCATACAAGTTCCTATACACTTTTTCCCACAACGCTTCCTATGATTTAGGAGTAATCCTAAACGAGATGAAAGATAGACCAGGAAGTGAAATAGATATATTAGCCAGGGATGGATTTAAATTTATGAAAGTTGATGTGAACAACTTAAGATTTTTGGATAGTTTAGCCCTTCTCAACGGCTCGCTAGGAAGAATAGCCAAGGATCATATTGATAGTGGGAAACCTACCACATTCACTTTGGCTATGTTAAAAGGGTAAATAAAGCTGCCATCCCAAAACTGCTGAACGGTAAACAATCATTCTGCTATGATTATTTATCCTCTATGTCTGTGTTAGATGAACCACACCTTCCTTCTCGCGATAAGTTTTACAATACACTAAAAGACGAAGAGTTATCAGAAAAAGATTATAAACAAGCCTTAGAAATTTTTGATTTAGCTAAATGTCGCAACATAGGGGAGTATCTGCTCCTTTACCTCAAAGTGGACACAGGTTTGCTAGCTGATGTGTTCACAGTCTGGCGAGATACCATGCTTGCTCTCTACAAATTAGACATTTCCCACTACATTTCTTTACCCTCATTTGCTTGGGATGCATTCTTGCTTAAATCGAAAGTTGAACTTGATGTTGTGTCTGACCCATTGTTATATGATTTACTTCGTCGGAATCTCCGAGGTGGGTTCACCAGTGTGACGAGACAGTACACGAATGTGGAGAACCAACATACAGGCATAGATCTAGGGGAAGATAGTAGCTACATCATTTACCTCGATTTTAACAGTCTTTACGGGGCGTGTATGACTGAACTGCTCCCTCGTGGCGGGATTCGGAAACTGACACACAATGAGCGTGACGTGCTGCTAGAGCGAGGCTTGGAGAATATCCCATGTGACGGGTCCAAGGGATATTGGGTGTTGTGTGATACACTGCAGGTCCGACCGGAGGTAGCTAGGTATACAGATGAACTGCCCCTAGTTCTTTCACATACTTGCATTACTGAGGATCACATTTCACCTTACAGTAAGAATATTCTTACAGAAGAAAGTCGCGGTCTGCCCAAAAACAACACTAAATTAATTGCTTCGCACCTTCCTCAGAAAGATTACCTCGTTAGTTTGGACTTGTTACAGTTACTCATGCGCATTGGATTAGAAGTAGCTAAAGTTCACGACATCTACGAATTCGAGCAGGAGACCTACCTTAAAGACTTCATTGAAACCAATGTTCGTGAACGGGCCAGTACCAAATGCGCGATAAAAAAAAAGGCTTTCAAACTCGTATCAAACTCTATATATGGAAAGAGTCTCACAGATGTATCTAAATATGGGAACAAACACTATTTGGTCACAGATCGTAGACATTTCCTGAAACATGCTCGAAACCCATTCTTCAAGCGGAGTCTTTTATTAAGTAAGGATCGTGTGATATGTACTATCAAGCAGAAGTCTCTCCTAGTCAACACTCCTACGTATCTGGGTTATCATATACTTCAAATTGCTAAGAGGCGTCTCTATGAGTTCTGGTATGATGTTGTCAAACCTGCGTACGGGGATAAAGCGAGTCTGTTATATACAGACACAGACTCTTTCATCATTAAACTTGACTGTCAGGATGTGTTTGAAGAGTTGAATAAGTCTCCTCTCTTCGACTGTATGGATTTTAGTAATTTTAATGACACACATCCATCCTACTCTAAAGCGCGAGAAGGTGAACTAGGATTGCTCAAGTCTGAAATAGGCTCTAAGATTATTAACCAGTTAATTGCTCTCAGACCTAAAACATATTCGTTCACCACACATGATGGGGAGCACACTTGTAAGTGTAAGGGCGTGCCATACCACCTACAAGAGAAACTTTCACACGACTCTTTTCAGCACACTCTTGAAACAAACACTTCAATCAGGTTTGTGTCGAGATCTATACGTAACGTGCAAGGAAAGATCTGTACATGTCGCAGTACCTGCAGAGGATTGTCAGCATTTGACGATAAACGCTACATTTTAAGCCCCACACAGTCCCTAGCGTATGGTCATCCTGATATTCCCAATAACAATGTTGATGAGATGGATGTAGAAGGGGGAGAGGAGGAGATGGACGAAGTGTTTGTGGAGGAGGAAGCGGAAGTAGAGCAACCACAGAGACTCTACCCAATATTCCGCCCCTGGAGCAAACGCGATGCTACAGCTCAGAAACTATTCAACCCTCACTAGATTTTATGTTGTACAATTGTTAGTTAGTATTAAGATAGATGCCCCATATGACTAGAACTATTTATACTAAATGAATCGGATGTTTATTATTATTGTTTGTGAACTGTAAGAACTATGATTAGTTTTAAAAATAGGATGTTTAATATTATTGTTTGTGATTAGTTTTTAAAAATGATGCTGCTGTACATAAAAAATATGTAAATAAACACCTGTAAATGACTATGTTTGTATAAATACCACCTCATTTCCTTAGTTTTTAGCAGTCTTAACGAAGCATTAATCATGGACAGTTCCTATGATATAATCCATGAGGAACATCTAGATATTTTCCGAGAACCATCTCGTGTTATTATTGCTGGTTATTCAAACAGCGGAAAATCCTACTTGTGCAGTAAACTTGTAAGGAAGTATCAGCACAAGTTCTCCTCAATAATTATATGCGGAGGAGGTTACTCTGAATTACGGTCAGATCCACAAATTAAAAGGAAGTTGATCGAGCATTCAACTATTATTGATCCTGTGGAAGAGCGAGTGGATAATGACTCGCATATCTTAGTAATCTATGATGACCTTTTTACAGAGTCTGCGAATTCAAAAATTGTATCTGACATGTTTACTAGGGGTCGACATTTCATGGTTTCCGTCATATTGATTACTCAAAATATATTTTTTCCTGGTAAATATTCGAGGAATATTAGTTTAAATGCTTCTCATTTCATACTGGTTAAATCAAGAGACCTGTCACAAATTGAAACTCTCGGACGACAAATATTTGGGAAACAGGATTCAAAGAAATTTGTAGAGTTATATAAGAAAGTTATTAGCCAACCCTACGGCTATTTGCTAGTAGATCTGGGTTCGAACACTCCCTCTACCATAACGTTACGCGGTAATATTGTTCACGAACCGCCCTATGAGATAGTTTACCAATGGTGAGCAAGAAAGATGTACTGGAACGAGTATATAATGACCCCTCATCTAGCGGTGGGCTGGGAGGCATACAGAGGCTGTATAAGGCCGCCAAATTAATTAACTCTAGTATAACTCTAGCCGATGTAAAGGACTATCTGAAAAGCTCTGACTCCTATACGTTGCATTATTTACAACCCCATAAATTCCCTCGGCGTCGGGTGTTAAGCCCTAAACCGCGACTATTTCAAGCTATAGACTTGGCCGAGATGAGTTTATTGGACAAACATAATGACGGAGTGAAATATTTACTCGTATGCGTAGATATTTTCTCCAGGTACGCTCAAGTAGTACCCTTACGCGCCAAGGACGGGAAAAGTACCAGTAAAGCTCTGGCTTTAATTTTAGATTCTCCTCATTCTCAGGGAGTGCGCAAAATTAATTCTGATCGAGGTGGCGAATTTTATAACGCCACTATGAAAAGAATGCTGGCAGCAAAGAAAGTACAGTTATATAGTGTATTTTCTCAGGAGACTAAAGCTTCAATCGCTGAGCGGTTCATACGTACTTTGAAAGGTAAACTTTACAAGTTTATGACGGCGCACAACACTTTAAAATACATGCAGGCTCTACCAGATATTGTGAAAACATATAATTTAACCCCACACAGAGGATTGAAGGGAAGACACCCACGGAGGTGCACGCTCTATCCTCGCCCAGCGAACACGCCAAACAATTTGATTTAATGTATAAAAGCCCGAGCAAATCAAAGAGAACTGTCATTCCTCGATTAAGTGTTGGTGATACAGTACGCATCACTCTATCTGATCGCATTTCCAAGTTTAAGAAAGGGTTTAAGCAGCAGAACACCCGAGAGATATTTACAGTTACACGTATTGATCGGAGACAACACATCCCTTTATACTTTCTAAAAGATTTGAATGGGGAAGAAATTGATGGTGGCTTCTATAAACAAGAATTAACACCCACACATTTGCCTCATACCTTCAATATTGAAAAGGTAGTGGGCCAACGCAGAGTCTCTGGCAAGCTTCAGTATAAAGTTAGGTACGCAGGTTATGATCGGTCATTCGATCAATGGATTGATGCTGCTGAGATATTACATTTATAATGAAGAAGCCCTTAGTTTATAAATACAAGGAATTGATCCAACTATTATCAAAACTTCAGTATTCCTCGAGAAAACAGTTGATTGAAAAATTGAAGAAACCACATATAAATTGTTTATCAGAAATTTTTAATAACTTTTTAAAAAAAAATTGCCTGTGCCTGACAAGGTTGTTAAAAAGTTGAAAAAATATAAATTGCTTATTCGATCACTAGCCTGTAAGAAACCTTCTGTGTCAACTAAGAAACGGATATTAACCAGCAAACGAGGAGGCAGTATTTTATCCATTATTTTGCCGATTGCAGCTAGTTTAATTACACGGTTGTTCAGTAAGTAAAGTAAAGTAAGTAAAATGAAAGCCTTTTATCTCGTACCGCGTAAAATAGTGGACAGCCGGAAAGCTGCACACAGCCCAGCTTACCCCACTGTGAAAGCTGCTGCACAACATCTTACTGTCAAACCTCCTCCTCCTCAGTTACATACCAACCCTTCCATAAAACATTTAATAGATTTGAAGTTGAAAGTGCGAGATCATGAATATGCAAGATCCTTGCTAAACCATTATGATGCTAGTGGAATCGTTCGTTGGGATCTGAATGGAAATGTATTGGCTCCAGTATCTGGCATACATATAATTAACGACATTATACATAAAATGGCTGTGCTTAAATCTGTTTTTTTACCTGATAAACTGCCTATTGCTCAACTGTTTTTCAATCTAACTTCTACACCGCGAGATTTATTCCGTAATACTACGGCAAGCAGTCAAGTGTACGAGGCTCCATCTGTTAAGAGAAAGGCAACTGCAAAGATTGATCCTCACAGTAAAAGGAATGCTTCCTGGATCGTATATTAACAGGTGAGTGTATATATAAATGTGTATGTAATGTGTAGCTAGCTTTACTCGGCAAAAAGCTGTCTAAGGAGACAGAGTGATGGACACTCACGTGATATACGCAACCAGCGTATCAGATACGCATTTATTCCCAAATAACATCCCCGCATCGTTCCAAAATCGATTGTTTAACCAGCTAGAATTAGATCCCAGGAGGAGTTATGAAATGTGTCTACAAAAATTACTCCTCCCCACTTCCCATTACGTTATTAAGCGTGATAATCCTGAGGCCTATATACGTGTAGGCGTTACATATGAGAAAGTGGGCGAGGGGCGATACATGCATTCAAAGCATTTATTATCATCTGATGTTTTAGCTGGAACTATAAAAGAAATTAATACCACGATTAATACAGAAATAGAGGCCATATTTTCAAGTAATGCTAAACTGAGTTTTTTAGGAAAGTCATTAAAACAATTTTCAGCTAAATACGGAACGCACTTTATTAAATATGATTCTTCCTCCAATCGAAACAAGTTCACTACTGTGATTAGTGAGGAGAATATTAGCTCTGCAACAGGGCATAAAAACATCAGTAGAGTCACATTGTCATTTGGGACAGCTTTGGGGAAAGTGTTGGGCTTAGTTCCAGAAATTGAATATGACATATTCGCAAAACGTCAGTATGCCTCGAGTGTAGTTAACACATGTCTATTCCCGCCAATGCCTAGAGGAGGAGTTGATATTCTGTGTGTTTATTGCGATAAAATCTCTTCTACTAGATATGGGAACCAGTCTGTAAATATTTTGGATGTAATCTCCCTAAATGGAAGTGATAACAGTAACAATAAAAAACTATATGTGCGTCTTAACACCAACATGATAGACAGCGTCAGCATCACTATTAGGGATCAAGATGGTAACCCAATACATTTTGATGAACGTGGGTGTACCATAGCAGTCTTGCATGTACGTCCCGTTGCAGGAGGTATATAACAACAATGCTTTCCCGCACTCCTCATTCGTCTGAAACAAGCGGAGAAATGCGTGTCCACTTTATTCCTCCCTCTGTTGAGGAATTATACATTCTGTTAACCCCTCCTAGAGGTGGGGGGACTGATGATATACGGATTTTCAACAGCAGTAGGCGATATACGCGTGGAGGAGGAATATTTTCCTTTTTAAGCGGGATAGCGCGTCGAGCGGCGCCCTTTATCATGAGAACACTGGCCCCGGCTGCGCTTAGCTTGGGGCAGAACGTACTAGACGACATTAATAATGACAAACAAACTTTCAAACAATCTCTTAAGAAACGCGGAGTTGAAACATTGAAAGGAGTGGGGAAGCAAATGATAGGCGGAAGAGTGCAGAAAAAGAATAAACAAACAAACAAAAAATTAGTAAACATCAAACGTTTTACTAAAGCGAAATATAATGATGTGCTGTCATAACTTCTTCTCACTCGCCTGGTGTTGTCTAAAGCGCGAACATGGCCGGATATAACGCTCTTGGCCTCCAGGTGCCATTAGAACACTATACCGCGGCTGTTAGTGAAGCCTTTCCTAAAGTATTTTCCCCTCGATTGGTAGAATCAACAATTGCCAGCAGACAAACGGTGGATGTATTACCTGTGAATTCTGGGGTCAATAATAAGTTTACAGACACCTATCTGGAATTCATCATCAAGGGAGTGAATGGTCAACTGGTGGATTTATCATCTATAGCTTTGGAGTTGTCTATTGATCTAACCGAAGAAGATGGAACAACACCTTTAGGAGATGCTAAAAACATCTCGTTAGTGAATGGATTATCGCAAACTCTATTCAAATCCGCTATTGTGTATTTAAACGAAACAGTAGTTGAAACCAGCTCATTATTCTCATTCTGGTCATACATAAAGTTATTATCTACGATTTCTGGGTGTAAGGCTAACCGCTATGATAAACTGTCACAGTTTTTTAACCGTGTCGATCCTGGTAAAATTGAAGCTGGTTATTTCACTAACGCCTCGGCTGGGGAGAAGCAACGGATGACTGATATGAAAACGAGTGGCGTGAATACTTGTTTTAAACTAATGTTGGATGTCACATCAGTTAGTGAATATGTTTTAGATAATGTGGACATCAGGGTGCGGCTCGAACTTCAACCTGATAAATGGCTTATACTCAGCGATAATGAACACGCTAATTTTAAATACAATATCAAGTCTACACGACTATGGGTGGATCGGGTATTGCCATACCCGGAAGGATTAGTAGCCGTTAATAAAGCCATGGTGCAGAACAACTCTCCTATTACATATACTTTTAATAAAACTTTATACAAAACGTATATATTGGGCACAGGTCAGCGCTCGATAACGATGGACCAACCGTGGGGGACTGTTATACCTGAACATTTATATATGATCATCCTTGATATGGAGGCCGTGTCTGGTGCATATAATCGCAACCCGCTTTATTTGGAAAACTGTGAGCTTAGTAAAGTATTGATATCACAGAATAGCACTAATATTGTCAATATTGGGTGTGACTTCCCTCATAACTGCGCCAAGTTGTATTACACAGCATTACAAGCCTTAGGCTTCGATAAAGACAATATATTGTCTTATGATACATATGTGAATGGTGGAACCATACTGGCCTTTAATTTACAACCTGAGGATATAGATGACACCATCCCGATTGAAAAAAGTGGTAATCTGCGGATTGCTTTGGAATTTAAACGCGGTGTGGATAGAAATAAAGTCATTCTAGTTTACGGGTCTACAACAGGTGTGATCAGCATTAACGCAGATCGTCGCGTTATTTGTGATACGCGAGGATAAATATTAATATGAATTGTTTGGAAATAAATGAGGCTATCAGAAGCAATTTAGGTGATAAGGTAAACTACCTAGGATGTTTCCTAGCTGATGACGTAAGGAAAATAGTGACAAAAATACATAAAAAAAGACCTGTGGTGTTCATAATCAACACTCTGGAGTCTGGTTCACGTAATAAAATGGGACATTGGATAACATTCTATGTAAATAAGGAAGAAGGTAGAAGCGAGATAGTTATACTAGACAGTTACGCTAATCCTGCAATAGGATCTTATTCAAGATATTTCGAAGAGTTTATGTCCTACTTCCAAGACTATGTCCTATATATTATGAAGAAAAGGATTCAATCCCTGAATAGTTATTTCTGTGGGAATTACGCCGTTTATTTTGCCTATCATTTTTCCAGACTAGGCTTGGAGGACGCCCTGCTTCACTTTGATGAAGCATTTAAATATGGACAATTTCGCAAGAATGATGAAAAAGTGTTGAAATTCAATTATGCTCAGATGAAAATGCCTGTGTGTAAGCAAACTTTCTGCTTAAACGGCAATGATGCTGAGTGTGAAACGTTGTGTGACGAAGTTGGCTAGGATGATAGTGCGGTGAGTAATACTTTATGTTAGGATTGAATGATGAACATAATAATGTCTGTGTTTATTTTTACAACATTGACAACAAAAAACTTATAACCTTTTTTCCCTTTCTACAGATTGACAGGTAGACTAGCGTGCTGGGAAGGATCGATGGAGTGGATGAATGACTCCCAATCTATCTGTCTACAGATTGGATGATTGGCTAGGATGACCAGAAGCTTCGATGGACTGAATGAATGCCTTTCCCATCTGTCTGCTAAACCATCAAGAAGTCTTATTATTATTATTATTATCGTTGTAAATCGCTTAAGTGTTTAATAAAAGAAATAAATTTATATAATGTGTTTACTTTTCCCCGTTTATTGCATATAATCTCTGCTGAGGGGAGATATGACTCCACCTACGCTAGAAAAGAGAAAGTGATTTATGATGGACAGGTGATGCCCAGCTGGGGTGAGCATCTCTCAGTCCCCTCTAAAAGACATCGAAAAGTGCTTAAGGTTAATGGTTCACTTCCGTCCTGCTGCCACTCCCATCACCTCCTATGTACCCTCCGGTCTGTCTGTCTGTCTGTCTGTCTGTCTGTCTGTCTGTCTGACTGTCTGTCTGTCTGTCTGCCTCTTTCTTTCTCTCCTACCCTCCTGGCACTTCATGGATAATGGATGTCGAAACCACAAATGGCTCTAAGCACTCTCCAGTCATGGGGGAAGCTCCCCTCACTCTCCCATCTTAACTCTCTGCTCCCTCTCAGGTAGCAGGGGTCCCCCCTCCCTCCACATGTCTGCATACCAAGCACATAGCTTCCATCCCCTACCCAACACGATACTCTCTCAAGTGCTACCTAAACGGAAGCTGACAAAACCACAAACCACAAAATGGCTCTAAACACTCTCACGCCGAGGGGGGAGCTCCCCTCACTCTCCCTCAGACTCCCTATCCCCTCCCTCCCTCACCCCTGTCCCTCCCCTACCCCCAACAACATATGTTGGGCCTTCTAGAGCACTCACCACATACTCTAGGTGCATAGCAATACATAGTCTTTAATCATAAACTATTTTGTACACACATGATTAAGTCTACGGAAAACAAACATACATATTCATTTACTCTTAACAACATAACCACATACCACATAGCCCTACATACTCTCCTACTCCCCCAAACAACATGACCACAATCTTCCCTGACCACATACCCAAACACCGGACGCGTCCGACACGCCCCAACTTCCGGGAAAATCCCCGCGCGCGGTGCTCTAGTCGCTAGGGGGTTCACCTGGCAGATGGTGCGCGTCCTCGTAGTCGCAGGGGGGTCCACCTGGCAGATGGCGCGCGTACTCGTAGTCGTCATTTACCCTACTTATGACTCATTGTATAACAGTGTAAATCAGTTTGAATCACTGGGATAATTGTAAATTACAGTAGCTCACTGCAGCTCACCGTATGTCACTGTAGGTCCATGTTGTATGTAAGTGAATCAAGCACTAACCTTTTTATTAACTTACGTGTTGTATATAAGTAGACGTCACTAAGTTTACTTTGTAATACATTTAATAAAAGCTAAATTCATATAATTTTATTGGAATTTTGTGTATTCACTCACTATTTTTGTATTTTAGTAAATATGAATACCTTTTTTGTTTTAATAGTTATTTTATCAACACAGTTACTAATAAGGGAAGCAGACAGTCTATTTCAATTTTGTTTAATGTAATCGGGTTTAATGTTGATTTATGAATGGTAAATATTTAGGTTTTGCCCCGAGGGGCGAGTTTATTGGGCAGCGTCACTCATCCTGTGAGTGGACACACCGCCATAGTAACAGTATTGGTCAGCACCATTCATCCTGTGAGTGGACACACCGCCATAGTGACAGTATTGGGCAGCGCCACTCATCCTGTGAGTGGACACACCGCCATAATGACAGTATTGGGCAGCGCCACTCATCCTGTGAGCGGACACACCGCCATAGTGACAGTATTGGGCAGCACCACTCATCCTGTGAGTGGACACACCGCCATAGTGACAGTATTGGGCAGCGCCACTCATCCTGTGAGTGGACACACCGCCATAGTGACAGTATTGGGCAGCGCCACTCATCCTGTGAGTGGACACACCGCCATAGTGAAAGTATTGGGCATCGCCACTCATCCTGTGAGTGGACACACCGCCATAGTGACAGTATTGGGCAGCGCCACTCATCCTGTGAGTGGACACACCGCCATAGTGACAGTATTGGGCAGCGCCACTCATCCTGTGAGTGGACACACCGCCATAGCAGCATGTACAACACTCCCCAATAGGAAGAAAACCCGCTAGGCTGTTCACTTGTGCCCAGACACAACTGGGACTTGCTTAACTGTCTTGTTCGCCGTGATAACGACATTATCTTCGTTTTTAAATTGATGGAGCTTCTGGGTCCATATTATATATATATATATATATATATATATATATATATATATATATATATATATATATATATATATATATATATATATATACACGGACTCCCAAGAGCTGCAAAACACGTCAGTAATGTCCTTCAAAACCACGTATGAATGTACATTTTTGTCTTCAAAACATACATTTTGCGGTTTAACTCTCTAAGTATTGCCGTACCGTATTAGAATACAGCGTTGCTGTACTGTATTGCATGTGCTACACTACCCACAATGTTATATGTTTATGAGGTAAACATTGACAAATATTACGCTGAAAACATAGTTGTAACCAATTGGTGGTCACAAGTTGTTTGCTGAAGTGGGATTACATCGCGTTCTGGAAATCCTGGAAATCTGGCATTTACACCAATCCGGAACACGAGAGTAGCTGTAAAAGTATTACGTACCACAAACTTGTCATGTGTCTTTGAATATTCAACCCTTATGGATGTGGCGAACGGTGTGGAGAGAGGTTCCCTTGGTTGATTAATTATGAGTGAGAGATGGGGTGAATGTATGGGGTTAGAAATGGGTGTAGTTATGAGGCCAAACATGGGGGTGAGAAAATGAGGAAAATGAGCGTCTCTCTGACGTTAGTTGGTAGGGGGAGTGTAGGGTTATTCTGGTGTTTGTTGGTGGACTTTGGTGAGTCTTTAAATCTCAATTCACACAGTCAGCTATGGTCATGATAGTTCATAGGCTCCTTGTGTAATGACTAACTATACCGTTTCCATTACTTATAGCGGACACTATAAATAGCATTCACCACTATCAACCACACTCGCTATCATCTACTACAATCACTACCACCACAATCTCATAACCATAAGGTGGTTTTGTAGCTGATGCTCAACTCTGCAAGCACAATTCACCATCAACCACAATCACCACCATCACCTCCTCCGATAACAACAATTACATCTCTACACTCACACGTATCACCACAACTACCAAACTCATTCATGTCGCCCCGGCAACTGCAATCACCACCAACAACTTCATTCCCAAACAGTAATTAAACTAATTACCACCAGCATTAATCGCAAGTACCACCACTACCACCACTTATCATCAAGAATCGTCAACCACAACAACCAACACCACAACGCAAAGTATTCTCCTCACACATGTCGACAAAAGCAAAATCTTCTCCCACACCAAAAAGGATAAAAAAAGCAAAGTTTCCCCTCACACAAAAATGGACAAAAAAAAGTTTCTCTAACACAAAGATGAACAAAATAAGATTTCCACAAAAAAGTGGATAAAGACAAATTTCTCCAAACACAAAAATGGACAAAAACAGTCCTCAAACACACACAAAAGGAGAAAAATAATCTTTCCCCTAAACAAAAGGACAAAAAAACTACGTTTTCCCAACACGAAGGGAAACCAAACAAAAGTGTTTCCCCTACACAAAAGTGTACAAAAACAAAATCCCCTTCCTACACAAAAGTGAAGAAGAGCTGAGAGATGGGGCAGGAGTGTGGTGAAAAGATCAGACATACGATATATGCTCTTGTCGACAAGGCCGACAGCAAGCAAAAATAATATAATGGATCAGAGCGGTTAATGGAGATATATTTCTCATGATTTATCGCGGTCTGTTTTGGTACACCATTCTACTAGAGATGAGAGAGAGGTGAGGAATGAGGATAAAGAGGATCGCGAGCAGCGAGGATTATGCATGTAGTGAACATTCTCACCAAGCTGAAACGCCCTACCACCTAAAACATTCAAGGCTCAGACTCGACCTTCATTCTGTAAACGAGTTCGAACCCCCTCCAATATGCTCTCCTTCTCCCTCTCACGCCCCCAAGCATGCTCCAACGTAGGGAGGAGGAGGAGGAAGGGATACAGAAGGCCCTTATATGCAAAACGGGATAATAACCCTCCCGTAATATGAAGTAGGTCGTGTTTAGCTAAGTGGTCTCTCTCTCTCTCTCTCTCTCTCTCGATAAAGGAGTGGCAAAGAAAATGGAAGCCCTCACTAACCTTCTGACCTCTAGCAATTTGCCTGGAGGGAAGGGTGATGGACATGGCGATAATGGAATGGAACGGAGGATGGAAGGGGCAGTGATGGAAAGGTTAGGAGATGGGGGTAAAACAGTTGGTTGAAGGGGGGGGGCAGGAGAGGAAAGAAGGAATCAGCAAACATAAGAATGAAAACATGGAAAGAAGATAAAAGAGTGCAGGCGAAGAGTCACAATAACGTGGCTGAAGTATGTTGACCAGACCACACACTAGAAGTTGAAGGGACGACGACGTTTCGGTTTCGACTTAACATAAGCTTACCCCTTCCATTTATCTTTCTTTCTCTTTCCTTTCTTTCTCTCTTCTCCACTTTTTCTGTTCATTGTCTTCTCCTACGCTCCCTTGCTATCCTCTGCTTATTCCTATTACCTTTCCTTCGTTATAATGGGAGCTGCCTCGTATGGGCCAATAGGCCTTCTGCAGTTCTCATTATTACTACTTTTCTCTACACCTTACTTTCCTCCTCACCTCTCTCTTGCCTATTTATTTCCCGTTCTCTACCTCCTCATCACAAGCGACTTGAGAATGGTCCAGGACGGACCGAAACGTCGTCGTCCCTTCAACTTCTAGTGTGTGGTCTGGTCAAGATAAAAGAGTGAATCAGAGAAGATTGCGAGAAAAGGAGATGGAGCAGGAGAAAGGTTACAAGATAAAGAGGGATAGAAGAAGAAGAAGATCAAGATGAGAGAATTAAATTCTTCAACTTACAACAAATATCAAAACAAACAAAACAAAACACGAGAACAGGGAAAAAATAGCAAACAAGAAAATATTCCATTACTTGCCTCGCATGAGGATTAACGCGAGGCAGACGCTGCTGCTGCTCAAGGACCTCCTCGAACGCGGGACAGACAGGATAGGGAGGCGTTCACTCGACCTCCTCCCTGGGCGAACGCTGGGCTAGTTTAGCCCACTCATACACTGGCTACGTCGTCTATACCGCGTTCGAAGCTAAAGAAACATGTATCAATTTAAACACAGTATGTATTCAAAACCAAAAAAAAAAATTATCGGATACATAGTAATATTATTATGTTAGAATTTAGTGGATAATTACGCTTGTTATAGTCTGTTGGTAATTATTTGTTTTTGAAGTACGTAGGGTGAAGCATTTATAGAATTGTGGTTCGAACAGAGGACGCGAGTAAAGCACTTGTTCCGGAAGTGTTCGGATGTTATCAGTTGAAAGTCGTGTGTAAACCGTTTTTCATTCATAAATCAGCGGGTTTGGCAGGTGGATGGAATGGATTTTGATCTTTATTTATGGGGATGGACTGGGGACTAGCTGGGGACGGGCACTGGTGTGTTTGTGGGACTGGTGGTAGTGTCACCGTCCGAACACTTTTCGAACAGTGATTCGCTGCCGTTTTCTGATCGAATCGCACATCTTTAAATGCTTCGCGTCCCTTTCATATACAAATAACTGCCAACAGAATCTAAACACCTAATCAAACCTAAGAGAGGCCTAACTATACAATCCATTCTCTAATATAATCTCTAATTCAATCGTGAGTACTTGAAAGTATTTTCCAAGCATCCCTGATCAAGGGATACATTGATAGATTTGCACTATCAGCGTATATGTATACTAAGTATACTATAATGGTAGACTATGGTCACGACTGAAGTATGCATGATGACTGACAAGTGAGGTAGCCTTAATAACCCTTCATTTCCTGCAGTGCCATGAATTAGAGAGTACTATAACAGTGATCTAAACGAACCACTCTGAATCACTGTAGCCCAGCCCGTTTTCTGACCGACTATGGAATCATCAGCATCTCAGCTGGATCCGTGAATTGGCTGTTAAGTGCTGCATCAGCCAGTTACAGCACACCAATTAGTGAGGTGGATGGACTGGTACTCCCCCTGCTTCCCACTCTCTTGTCTCAACACAGTGATACAGTCAACAGTTACCGTACGCGAAGTAAGAGTTATTTTATTCTTACGTGTTGGTAAATCAGTGACGGAACAGTTAGTGTCGAAGCTAAACAGTGTTGTCCTGATTAGCAGTCGTCGACGCTGGAAGACAGACAGACATCAATGTTAATGTTTTTTTTTGTGCCATCTAAGTCAAAACTCAACGGAACCGGACGATTTCACCGTGTACAGGAGTGTGTAGAATTCGTTTCAACTTTTCAAGTAGGTATTGACTTGGCTTGCTATAAATTCTTAGTTTAAAGAGTAACTTCATTATTTTCATTTATTCTTTATAAGATAATGAATAACGAATGAATGATAATGAATGATAACGAATGAATAATTAATGAATGATAACGAGTGAATGATAATGAATGATAATGATTGATAACGAATGAATACATAATGAATGATAAAGAAGGAATAAATAATGATTGATAATGAATGATAACGAATGATAATGATAATGAATGAATAAGAAAGTAGTCATGCGATGACTACAGACTTCAAAAGTGTTGTTATATAGGAGTCGACCCCTCTTCAAAGGGGGGCAATGGAATCAACCTTACCTATAGCACCAACCAGCTGTTCAACCGAGCTGTTGGTGCTGGTGGTAGGTACGGCAGTGTGAATGTACCCACGTGCCTTTGTCCGTGTGGTTGTTTAATGTGTAAAGCTGTTTTCCCAGCACATCCTGCAGTGCCAGGCAGTGAGCCAGCACATCCTGCAGTGCCAGGCAGTGAGCCAGCACATCCTGCAGTGCCAGGCAGTGAGCCAGCACATCCTGCAGTGCCAGGCAGTGAGCCAGCACATCCTGCAGTGCCAGGCAGTGAGCCAGCACATCCTGCAGTGCCAGGCAGTGAGCCAGCACATCCTGCAGTGCCAGGCAGTGAGCCAGCACATCCTGCAGTGCCAGGCAGTGAGCCAGCACATCCTGCAGTGCCAGGCAGTGAGCCACACATCCTGCAGTGCCAGCAGTGAGCAGCACATCTGCAGTGCCAGGCAGTGAGCCAGCACATCCTGCAGTGCCAGGCAGTGAGCCAGCACATCCTGCAGTGCCAGGCAGTGAGCCAGCACATCCTGCAGTGCCAGGCAGTGAGCCAGCACATCCTGCAGTGCAGGCAGGCAGTGAGCCAGCACATCCTGCAGTGCCAGGCAGTGAGCCAGCACATCCTGCAGTGCCAGGCAGTGACCCACATCCTGCAGTGCCAGGCAGTGAGCCAGCACATCCTGCAGTGCCAGGCAGTGAGCCAGCACATCCTGCAGTGCCAGGCAGTGAGCCAGCACATCCTGCAGTGCCAGGCAGTGCCAGCACATCCTGCAGTGCAGGCAGTGAGCCAGCACATCCTGCAGTGTCAGCAGTGAGCCAGCACATCCTGCAGTGCCAGGCAGTGAGCCAGCACATCCTGCAGCGCCAGGCAGTGAGCAGCACATCTGCAGTGTCAGGCAGTGAGCCAACATCCTGCAGTGTCAGGCAGTGAGCCGCACATCCTGCAGCGCCAGGCAGTGATCCAGCACATCCTGTGTGCCAGGCAGTGAGCCAGCACATCCTGCAGTGTCAGGCAGTGAGCCAGCACATCCTGCAGTGCCAGGCAGTGAGCCAGCACATCCTGCAGTGCCAGGCAGTGAGCCAGCACATCCTCAGTGTCAGGCAGTGAGCCAGCACATCCTGCAGTGCCAGCTGAGCCAGCACATCCTGCAGTGTCAGGCAGTGAGCCAGCACATCCTGCAGTGTCATGCAGTGAGCCAGCACATCCTGCAGTGTCAGGCAGTGAGCCAGCACATCCTGCAGTGCCAGCAGTGAGCCAGCACATCCTGCAGTGTCAGGCAGTGAGCCAGCACATCCTGCAGTGCAGGCAGTGAGCCAGCACATCCTGCAGTGCCAGGCAGTGAGCCAGCACATCCTGCAGTGCCAGGCAGTGAGCCAGCACATCCCAGCATCCCTCCACTGATCTCCGAGTGCACCCTCTGCAACCTGCATGCTTTAAGATGTATGTGCATGATGCATGATTTGCATATGATCTTTGTCTCTGTCTCGCTCTCCGTCTCTCTCCTTCCTCTGGCTCTGTCGACTCTATATCTTGATCTTTGCTAGCTCTTAACTGCCTCTCTCTCTCTCTCTCTCTCTCTCTCTCTCTCTCTCTC
>WNGS01103578.1:0-10986 GCA_020271785.1 Procambarus virginalis
TCCCTTTGTTCACGGTAGTAATAAATAAATAAATATTATCAGGTAAAACGTACATATGTGAGTTACAAACAGAATGTTGGATTGCTAGATTAATAAAGTTAGTACGATTATGCCTCTAGCCATTACGAACGCACAGGCATTACGGGCAACGGATACGTAGATGTAGTCAACAGCAGACGGACGGACGGACGGACGGACGGACGGACAGACGAACGAACGGACGAACGAACGGACGAACGAGAGAACGAACGAACGAACGAACGAACGGACGGACGGACGGGCGGACGGCGGACGAACGAACGGACGGGGGGACGAACGAACGGACGGGTGGACGAACGAACGGACGGGTGGACGAACGGACGAACGAACGAACGAACGAACGGACGGGTGGACGAACGAACGATCGAACGAACAGACGGAGACGAGGAGCACTACACCAATGGTAAGCGCGACGAACATCCACAGAGAGTGTAAAGTGTGGAGGAGAAAGTGTGGCAGAGTGCGGACAGCGATCACGTAAGAAAGTTGCCTCACAGTGAGGGAAGAATGGTAGGGAACCTGTCACCGCCGTCCTACTCCACTATTGTGACTCTCTCACCACATTGTTCTCATCTACCTCTCTCCTCTGAGCTCCAGCTCCTGGCCCCACCCCTAAGCGATTGGTCTTCTGATGTAATGACTGGTATTATTATACCTACTTTTAAAGCAATATTAATTATCCTCGATAACTTCCCATTTCAACTCCAAGCACTTGACTGCCAGCAAGGTTAAACAACCTTGATGGCTCGTTATCAACAACTCATCAAACAAGACCAGGAGTGGGGGGGGTTAGGTCTCAATTCATGCATATTCTTCATTTAAGGCTTGAAAGGCATTCTTGGTAATTCTAGTGAACTGTGCACAAGTCATTAGTGGATTTAACAAGTAGTCGGCTGGCATCGACAAACTTGGCTTGGCATGCAAGCTGACATATTCTCGAGAATATGAGGGTGAATTATGTCAACAGCTTGTGTGTGTGCTATCTTCTGCCATGGTCTGTTATCTCTTAGCCAGGATCTGCTATCTTAGCCAGGGTCTGTTATCTCCTAGCCAGGATCTGCTATCTCTTAGCTAGGGTCTGCTATCTCCTAGCCAGGGTCTGCTATCTCTTAGCCAGGGTCTGCTATCTCCTAGCCAGGGTCTGCTATCTCCTGGCTGGGTCTGCTATCTCCTAGCCAGGGTCTACTATCTCCTGGCTGGGTCTGCTATCTCCTAGCCAGGGTCTGCTATCTCCTGGCTGGGGTCTGCTATCTTCTAGCCAGGGTCTGTTATCTCATAGCCAGGGTCTGTTATCTCATAGCCAGGGTCTGTTATCTCATAACCAGGGTCTGTTATCTCCTAGCCAGGGTCTGTTATCTCCTAGCCAGGGTCTGCTATCTCCTAGCCAGGGTCTGTTATCTCCTAGCCAGGGTCTGTTATCTCCTATCCAGGGCTTGCATCTCCTAGCCAGGGTCTGCTATCTCGTAGCCAGGGCTTGCTATCTCCTAGCCAGGGTCTGCTATCTCCTAGCCAGGGCTTGCTATCTCCTGGCTGGGGTCTGCTATCTCCTAGCCAGGGCTTGCTATCTCCTAGCCAGGGTCTGCTATCTCCTGGCCAGGGTCTGCTATCTCCTAGCCAGGGTCTGCTATCTCCCAGGCAGAAGAGGAGCCACTGTACCATATTAGGCAGTTGATGTTAGAGGGAAGGGGGTGAATGAGTGACTGTGAGAAAGGGGTGAATGAGTGACTGTTATAAAGGGGGTGAATGAGTGACCAAGAGGAAGAGGTGAATGAGTGACCAAGAGGAAGAGGTGAATGAGTCACGAGGAAAGCTGGTATTCATAACGATGTCTTTGTGAACCCATCGTGGGTGTGACATGTGATTATAGAAACTGAAAACTGTATAGAGAGTGAATAGAATTGAGACACGGTCACTCTCATAGGCACCGGACTCTCCGGACAATCAGGCTGTTGGTGGTGGCCGCGAGACTATTAATCTGTACAAAGTGTTGCCTTAGCTCCTCTAAGGCTCAGAGAACGGTTAGTAACGGGCGCTATTCACCGTCAAAATGTGTTTCTAGTGGAATTAAAGGTTTGAAAGAGTGACTGAAAGATTGGGCAGATCAGTGTTGTGAAGACGTGATTGGAAAATCAGCTGGCGCAGAATTAAAGATTGTAAGATGTGTGGTTTAGGACTTGAAGTGAAGAGATGAGTTGAAGGAATTGGTGTTGTGTGTACTCATCTAGTTGTGCTTGCGGGGGTTGAGCTTCGGCTCTTTGGTCTCGTGATCTCAACTGTCAACCGGTGTACTCGTTCCTGAGCCTATTAGGCTCTTATCATATGAAACTGTGTATGGAGTCAGTCTCCACCACATCACTGCCTAATGCATTCCATTTGTTAACTACTCTGATCCTAAAAAAGTTGTTTCTAATGTCTCTGTGGCTCATTTGGGTACTCAGTTTCCACATAAGTTTCCTTGTGTGAGTAGCACTCATGATAAATTCTCTCTTTATCTACCTATATATCTATGTGTTTACTATTTGTGCTTTTAGGATCGAGCTGTTAGCTCTGGGACTCCGCCTTTCTAACCATCGGTTGTCTAATGTATTGACTCCGACCTATTTTTGTCCTCTATCATATCTACTACATATATTGCTCTCTAAAAGACACACATACACACACACACATCACTAGAATGCAGCCAATAGGAGCTGTCTACTTCCAGGTACCTATTTATTGCTAGGTGAATAGTGCATCAGGTAAAAGAAACTCTGGCCCATTTTGTTTCAGCCTCGACCGGGAATCTAACCCGGGCCCTTAGGACAACGACCCCGAGCACTATGTACTCCAGGGTGTTGATCAGAACCCGTTCTCACCACGGAGAATGAAGGAAGGAACTATCGGGGGGAAAGCGGCAAGCCATTACGACTATATAGCACTGGGAAGGGGTCAGGATAAGGCTTTGGGATGGGACGGGGGGAAGGAATGGTGCCCCAACCACTTGTGGACGGTCGAGGATTGAACGCCGACCTGCATGAAGCGAGACCGTCGCTCTACCGTCCAGTCCAAGTGGTTGGACCGACAAATCTAGAGCCTTAACGCGAAAGAGAGAGCATCGGATGGCGTACAGGGAGGTGGAGGAGGATGAGATCGATTTGAGGAACGACAATCGACTTGAGAATGGTCCAGGACGGACCGAAACGTCGTCGTCCCTTCACTTTCTAGTGTGTGGTCTGGTCAACATTGATCAGCCCCGTTATTGTGACTCCTCGTCTGCAAGGGATCCTTGTAGCGTCTCTGTTTATGAGGTTCATCTGTCGTGTTCATCTGCCCTTTACAACTCCATTAGTGCGAAACGGAGAATTTTTGTATAGAAGAGTCGTTGTGTATAACAGCATACATTTTGTTAACTCCATTCATAGTAGATGCTGTCAGTTTTAGATGATGAATTTCTCTTCATGTCATCAAGATGCATGCAGTTTCTCTAGCCCTAATTTCCATGACTTAAATAGCATGTATAAAATAATTAACTTTAAAATTAAGTGTTGTACTGTTGAAGTATAGAAGAAAAAAGCACGTTACACATTTTTGTTGGTGTATAAAACGTATGAGAGAGCGTGGGAGATACAAGGAAATATATCATTTCAGTTTGAAAAAGTGTGCTCATTGTTGAACAACTCCACAAGGGCCGTGATGAGGGCTCGAACCTACGTCCTAGAGGTTCCAAGATGCTATTGTGATTTCTGTGTGTGTTCATTGTTATTAATGTTTCAGTGTAGTGGCAGGTTTAGAAGGGCGGGTGGGATACGCGCCTCTCTTACTTAAAGGAAGACGTACAACAGGTAAGTGTCTTAAGTGGCCAGGTAAATTATATTGCATGCAACTGTAGGATAAGCTTCCTGTGCGAGGTTCACCTATGATAGTTGCAGAACCAAAGTTGCAATGGCTTTGGACCGAGAAATTCAATTTTTAGTTTTCACCCATAAAACTAATATCCACTGCGGGCTCACCATAGCCGTGCTACTTGGAACTTCTGTTCCAGGTAGCGAATCTTTAACAACAACATCTGGCTATTTAGTTTTGTCTTGTCCGTGGAGCTTGACCCAACATCTTGTGTAGACAAGGTCAGTTACTTCGTCTCAGGTCGCTAAACACTTTGTGAAAGTATTTCGTAGATGTTAGAGTTGTTTACACCATTGTTCCTGTGGTGTTGACCGTCATACTTCCCTTCGGCAAGGTCCTTAACAGAGCATGGTGTCCGCAAAAGGTGAAGTGTGGGGGGTATGAATTGTGTGCCATGGACAACCAGCGTGGTTGAAAAACCATTGTTTCTGACATTTTTCTACCACGTCCTCCTTCCGTACTTCCTTTATCCTGACGTTCTGGTGTGCGTAGAAGACCCACCTTTAGTTTGCTATATGAGTCACTAGCTGCCCATGTTGGTACCTGGGGCAGATTAGCAAAGCAGTTACGCAAGCACTTACGAACCTGGGGCAGATTCACGAAGCAGTTACGCACTTACGAACGGTAAATCTTTCCTCAATCTTTGACAGCTTTGGTTACATTTATTAAACAGTTTACAAGCAGAAAACTGGACACTCAATGTGTTATTGTTATAAACAGCCTTGTGTTCGAGCTCATTAACTGTTAATAATGTAAAAAAAGCCGCCAAAGATTGGATAAGATGTCCAGGTTACGTAAGGCTTGCGTAACTGCTTCGTGAATCTGGCCCAGGTTCGTAGTGCTTGCATAACTGCTTCGTGAATCTGCCCCAGGTTCAGAGGGTCGCTGCTGCTCCCATTTCCACTTGTTACTTCAAGAATACTTTCCACACCGTCAATATATTTCACCTGGTTACCCAGAGTTAGACAGCAAATGTTACTTTAAACTATCTCCGCACGTGCTCCATTTCGCTCAAGAGAGTACACGTTGAAATTACAGTAACGTGATTGATCTCAGAAAATCATTAGTGTGTCTGAAATTCGCTTCTTGGCGTTGTCAACGATAGTGCAACCTATTACAGACGGTGAGTCACAATAAGGGGCTGAAAGATATGACCAAACCACACACCAAGAAGATGGAGACGTCGACGTTCGGTCTGTCCTGGACCATTACAATCTACTAGATAATGGTCCAACAATGGTCCAGTACGGACCGAAACGTCGTTGTCTCTTTATCTGGGTCTGTGGTTTGGTCATCAGTCTATTACTATAATGGCGCTAAGGTATTCACTCTAAATTATGTTTTTATATCTTACTAGTGCAGATTGATAAGGGAGCCGGTCGGCCGAGCAGACAGCATGCGGACTTGTGATCCTGTGGTCCTGGGTTCGATCCGGCGCCGGCGAGAAACAATGGGCAGAGTTTCATTCACCCTATGCCCATGTTACCTAGCAGTAAATAGGTACCTGGGAGTTAGCCAGCTGTCACGGGCTGCTTCCTGTGAGATGGTAACAAAAAGGAGGCTGGTCGAGGACCGGGCCGCGGGGACGCTAAGCCCCGAAATCCTCTCAAGATAACCTCAAGATAACGCAGAGTAGCCCTAGTAGGTTATCTTGAGGTTATCTTGAGATGATTTCGGGGCTTTAGTGTCCCCGCGGCCCGGTCCTCGACCAGGCCTCCCCCCAGGAAGCAGTCCGTAGCAGCTGGCTAACTCCCAGTACCTATTTACTGCTAGGTAACAGGGGCATCAGGGTGAAAGACACATTTTGTCCATTTGTTTCCGCCTCCACCAGGGACCGAACTCGGAACCTCAGGACTACGAATCCGAAGCGCTGTCCACTCAGCTGTCAGGCGGTAGGTACATGTGCATCAATTCAGCTGCCCTAGACTATATGAAGGGGAGTACAGTGTGTCAAGAACTAGCTACGTGATGCTAAAAATGCCCATCACAGGATGATTAGTCATACCATGTGATCAGTAGTCCACACTGGCAAATTTTGGGTGCATGATGAGGATATCCTCAAGAACACGAGAGGTAATAGAGTGATTGTAAGCTCCAGGCTCCTCATGCCGGCAGGTCTAATGGGTGTAATGAAAGGCCATTCGATCATGTAGTGTGCGAGATCGTGCCGTAGTTCCTGCTCACAGAGTTTGCACCTGGAGTGCTCAGGATTGGGAGATCCGTCACCTGTAGCCACCTGCCACAGGTAACGGTAGCCACCTGCCACAGGTAACGGTAGCCACCTGCCACAGGTAACGGTAGCCACCTGCCACAGGTAACGGTAGCCACCTGCCACAGGTAACAGTAGCCACCTGCCACAGGTAACGGTAACCCAACCTGATCCTGGCAACCACTGTGTCACACAGTCTGGTGGACGTTTTGTCCTGCCCATAAACATAGGCAGGAGAACCAGCCAGTAGACAAAGATCCAGCACAGTAACATCTGATGACAGCACCTTGTCCAGCCTGTTACTGAATGCCCCAAATGGCAGCGTCTGGATATTTTATTAGGTTGAAGCCTTGGTACATATCTAACCTGGAGGGTAAACCTGGATGGTAAACCTGTGCGGCACCTGGTAGTCTCTAGTTTACTAGGTAGGGGAAGGTAAACTTAGCAGTGAATTAAGAGAGTGACCTGCGGAGCGGTGCTAATCTCTGCCACTGTTAGTGGTAGAGATTAGCCTTACAAATAACACATGTAGACGGGATTACACACAGAAATCGCAATAGGACAATGGTTACAATTCTTATGACCATGTCGTAGCTCAGTCGATTAAGGCAGCGTCTGGGATGCTCTCAACGTAGGTTCGAATCCTCGTCACGGCCCTTGTGGATTTGTTCACGTGGACGGGATTGTTTGTATTGTTCCAGACGCTTGAATTACCAAGTAGCGGCCATGCCGACACCAATCATGCCTTCCCACGTGACTCAGCAAGGTCGGATATTCTCTTGCATTGTCTTGGGTGGACAACCTTGTGACAAAAGTGGGTTGTTTCTGTCTTACCCTAAGGCCGTTACCACCAGGTAGTCTGCAAAATTTATGGGTATTGTTGTTGTTGTTGTTGTTGTGGCTTCTTGTTTAATGGCTTGATTTTATGCCTTGTTTTATTTGTATTAGAGTGATGAGATTATTCGAGGCGAGTCGAAACGACGAGTCGATACCAATCGCTCTGTATAACACGAGACCTGGTGAGGAGCCACACCTCATGACAATAATTATGAGGCTTGCCTGAGACCTGTACTCACCTATTTGTACTCACCTATTTGTGCTTGCGGGGGTTGAGCTTTGGCTCTTTGGTCCCGCCTCTCAACTGTCAATCAACCGGTGTACAGATTCCCGAGCCTACTGGGCTCTATCATATCTACCCTTGAAACTGTGTATGGAGTCAGCCTCCACCACATCACTGCCTAATGCATTCCATCCGTTAACTACTCTGACACTGAAAAAGTTCCTTCTAACGTCTCTGTGGCTCATGTGGGTACTCAGTTTCCACCTGTGTCCCCTTGTTCGCGTCCCCCCAGTGTTGAATAGTTTGTCCTTGTCTACCCGGTCGATTCCTCTGAGGATTTTGTAGGTTGTGATCATATCTCCCCTTACTCTTCTGTCTTCCAGTGTCGTAAGGTGCATTTCCCGCAGCCTTTCCTCGTAACTCATGCCTCTTAGTTCTGGGACTAGTCTAGTGGCATACCTTTGGACTTTTTCCAGCTTCGTCTTGTGCTTGACAAGGTACGGGCTCCATGCTGGGGCTGCATACTCCAGGATTGGTCTTACATATGTGGTGTACAAGATTCTGAATGATTCCTTACACAGGTTCCTGAACGCTGTTCTGATGTTAGCCAGCCTCGCATATGCCGCAGATGTTATCCTTTTTATGTGGGCTTCAGGAGACAGGTTTGGTGTGATATCAACTCCTAGATCTTTCTCTCTGTCTGAATTTGATTCTCTCTGATCTTTCTCTCACACCTGTGTGTGTGTGTGTGTGTGTGTGTGTGTGTGTGTGTGTGTGTGTGTGTGTGTGTGTGTGTGTGTGTGTGTGTGTGTGTGTGTGTGTGTGTATGTATGTGTACTCACCTGTTTGTGGTTGCGGGGGTTGAGCTCTAGCTCTTTGGTCCCGCCTCTTAACTGTATGCGCGTGTGCGTTCGTGCGCACTTGTGTATACGCGTTTTTATGTGTACATACTTGCATGTTCCCTTGTTTGTGCACGCATTGTGTTTGTGCGCACGACTTTTTTGCCTGTGTGCGTGGGAGTGACACACACAGTCCTGGGAAGCGTGTCGCTCTCACACTTGTTGACCAAACTCCGTGAAAACGACTACCAAACACAGCTGTTTTAAGCCTCCCTCCCTCCTTCCCTCCTTCTCTCCTTCCTCCTTCTCTTCTCTCCTCCCTCCTTCTCTCCTTCCCTCCTTCTCTCCTTCCCTCCTTCTCTCCTTCCCTCCTTCTCTCCTTCCCCCTTCCTCCCTCCACTCCTCATCCCTTCATACCTTCCTTCCCCCCTCCCCCCCTCCCCCCTCACCCCCTCTCCCCCACACCCTCCCCCCTCCCCCCTTTCACAAATCCCGTTCCACATGTTCGCGTCTCTGGTGAGGCGATTGAGAAGCCTTAGCTATGACTCGTATAATCCCGAACAACAGTATGAAATTAGGGGTGAGGATAATTCACGACTGGACGAGGTGTGGACGCTCCAGCCCCACATTAGGGGACGCAGGTAGCCAGCCCCACATTAGGGGACGCAGGTGGTCAGCCCCACATTAGGGGACGCAGGTGGTCAGCCCCACATTAGGGGACGCAGGTGGCAGCCCACACAAGGGGGCGCAGGTGGCCAGCCTCACATTAGGGGACGCAGGTGGCCAGCCCCACATTAGGGGACGCAGGTGGCCAGCTCACATTAGGGGACGCAGGTGGCCAGCTCACATTAGGGGACGCAGGTGGCCAGCCTCACATTAGGGGACGCAGGTGGCCAGCCTCACATTAGGGACGCAGGTGGCCAGCCCCACATTAGGGGACGCAGGTGGCCAGCCCACATTAGGGGACGCAGGTGGCCAGCCTCACATTAGGGACGCAGGTGGCCAGCCTCACATTAGGGGACGCAGGTGGTCAGCCCTACATTATTAGGGGACGCAGGTGGCCAGCCTCACATTAGGGGACGCAGGTGGCCAGCCTCACATTAGGGGACGCAGGTGGCCAGCCTCACATTAGGGGACGCAGGTGGCCAGCCTCACATTAGGGGACGCAGGTGGCCAGCCCACATTAGGGGACGCAGGTGGCCAGCCTCACATTAGGGGACGCAGGTGGCCAGCCTCACATTAGGGGACGCAGGTGCCAGCCCTCACATTAGGGGACGCAGGTGGCCAGCCTCACATTAGGGGGCGCAGGTGCCAGCCCCACATTAGGGGACGCAGGTGGCCAGCCCCACATTAGGGGACGCAGGTGGCCAGCCTCACATTAGGGGACGCAGGTGGCCAGCCCCACATTAGGGGGCGCAGGTGGCCAGCCTCACATTAGGGGACGCAGGTGGCCAGCCTCACATTAGGGGACGCAGGTGGCCAGCCTCACATTAGGGGACGCAGGTGGCCAGCCCCACATTAGGGGACGCAGGTGGCCAGCCCACATTAGGGGACGCAGGTGGCCAGCCCACATTAGGGGACGCAGGTGGCCAGCCCCACATTAGGGGACGCAGGTGGCCAGCCCCACATTAGGGGACGCAGGTGGCCAGCCCCACATTAGGGGACGCAGGTGGCCAGCCCCACATTAGGGGCGCAGGTGGTCAGCCTCACATTAGGGGCGCAGGTGGCCAGCCTCACATTAGGGGGCGCAGGTGGCCAGCCCACATTAGGGGGCGCAGGTAGCCAGCCTCACATTAGGGGGCGCAGGTAGCCAGCCTCACATTAGGGGGCGCAGGTAGCCAGCTCCACATTAGGGGGCGCAGGTAGCCAGCCTCACATTAGGGGCGCAGGTAGCCAGCCTCACATTAGGGGACGCAGGTGGCCAGCCCCACATTAGGGACGCAGGTGGCCAGCCTCACATTAGGGGACGCAGGTGGCCAGCCCCACATTAGGGGCGCAGGTGGCCAGCCTCACATTAGGGACGCAGGTGGCCAGCCTCACATTAGGGGACGCAGGTGGCCAGCCTCACATTAGGGGACGCAGGTGGCCAGCCTCACATTAGGGGACGCAGGTGGCCAGCCCACATTAGGGGACGCAGGTGGCCAGCCTCACATTAGGGGCGCAGGTGGCCAGCCCCACATTAGGGGACGCAGGTGGCCAGCCCACATTAGGGGACGCAGGTGGTCAGCCTCACATTAGGGGACGCAGGTGGCCAGCCTCACATTAGGGGCGCAGGTGGCCAGCCCCACATTAGGGGACGCAGGTGGCCAGCCCACATTAGGGGACGCAGGTGGCCAGCCTCACATTAGGGGACGCAGGTGGCCAGCCTCACATTAGGGGACGCAGGTGGCCAGCCCCACATTAGGGGACGTAGGTGGCCCCCCACATTAGGGGACGCAGGTGGCCAGCCCCACATTAGGGGACGCAGGTGGCCAGCCCACATTAGGGGACGCAGGTGGCCAGCCCCACATTAGGGGACGCAGGTGGCCAGCCTCACATTAGGGGACGCAGGTGGCCAGCCCCACATTAGGGGACGCAGGTGGCCAGCCCCACATTAGGGGACGCAGGTGGCCAGCCTCACATTAGGGGACGCAGGTGGCCAGCCCCACATTAGGGGACGCAGGTGGCCAGCCCCACATTAGGGGACGCAGGTGGCCAGCCTCACATTAGGGGACGTAGGTGGCCAGCCCCACATTAGGGGACGCAGGTGGCCAGCCCCACATTAGGGGACGCAGGTGGCCAGCCCCACATTAGGGGACGCAGGTGGCCAGCCCCACATTAGGGGACGCAGGTGGCCAGCCTCACATTAGGGGACGCAGGTGGCCAGCCCCACATTAGGGGACGCAGGTGGTCAGCCCCACATTAGGGGACGCAGGTGGCCAGCCAAGGGTCAATGGTACCTTCTTGCTACAGGTGTG
>WNGS01103586.1:0-15106 GCA_020271785.1 Procambarus virginalis
TGAATAAAAAAAAAAAAATAAGACATGGGTTGACAAAGAGGGGTAAGGTAGGTTACAGGGAGTTTATCAGGTATGTTTATTTAATCTTAACTGGTTTAGAAGGTACAGTCTTTAACTGTTGGGATGTCCTTCCAATTCTTGGTCCCTTGAGTATGTAGAGCATTTCTAGTTTTGTTACGTCGTACTCTTGAATATCAAAATGTATTTTCTGATCAGGGGAAGGAAGACACAAACAGTATGGGGCGTAAATTTATTAATACAGTATAAATAATTCTGCAGAGTAAGACAGGCTTCTAAGTAGGTCTTAACAAATGTACAACATAGCCGTGGCTAACTCAAAGTACACGAAACAACTTAAAATGTACACCCGCTGTAAAATAAAAGTAATCTTGTAGCCTAGTAACAAACTCTGCAGAAAACTAATGGCCTATTGTCTAGAATTAGCAGTGAGGCGAATGTAACAAATCTAAGTATAACAGTCAGGACACCATAAGTGAACAACATAACATAATGGAAACCCTAGCTGGAAATAAACAGGCGGCAGAAAATTACATTTTGACTGGGAAAGCCTGATATGAATTTGGAGAAAAATAACCCCAGGCCAGAGGCCGAGCCGCCAAGGAATAAGGAGAAAGAATTTCCTAAATAACCCCAGGCCAGAGGCCGACTTAAGGTAGGGCTTACTAGTAGAATGGCAGTAAAGTCAAAGTAGTAGCTGCGGACAGCGGAACAGATTGGGGACGGGCGCTGCACCCCCACCCCGCAGGGGCCAGCAGGCCGGACCCCCCCCCCCGAAGGGCGAGTGCCCGCTGGCCGCGAGGGAAAAACCCAAGGGGCAGAGCAACTATGCTACCGAACTGGGAAGGAAAGGAGGACAGACTGGAGGAGCTCGCACGTCTCCTCGACTTATGCCCCCTGGCCCTTGGTCGACGGTGGGGAAGGGGGGGGGCGGCTGTAGCAGCCGTGGCAGGTCGGCCTCGGTGGTCCCCATGCCCAGAAGGCTTGTGTCAGGAGAGGGCATCCGAGCCTGCGCGAAGGCGCCTGAAGCGTCGTCCAATCGTCTGCCGAAAGGGGGTGGAGGCTGCGTCGCTGTGCCCCCCCCACTTTGCCGGCAGGGGGCCTCTGGGAAATGTAGTCGCCGTCCACATCAGAGCCCCCCGAGGAGGCCCCCGAGGAGGGGAGGCGAAACGGGCGGGTTTCGTCCTGGCCCAGGCCGGCTGCGTCCTCACACCACTGCGCTGTTGTCCTCGCACGCCGCCGCCCGAGCCCTCTTCCGTGTTGCAGTTGCTGCGTGATCCGGCTTCTCGCCACTGCGGAAAATGAAAAAGTAAGCATCGGTAGGACTAACAGGAAAAAGCAGGCAGGGAAACCCAGCTGCCGCACCAGCAACCGTCACATACACCAGTAGACAAAAGCAAAGGTAAAGTTAATTGACCATAGTGAGTGAAAATACCGGACAGATAGCCAAAGCTATCGTAATAAAACCAATGTAATAAAGCTGTCAGTTAAATAGATTAAGAGAGTAATATTCATGTAAGATTGAACATATTATTCATGTTAGTTTGGTTATATTAAGACCGTATTATTCATTGTATAGTTTGATTATATTAAGACAGTATTAATCGTGGTATAGTTTGGAAGAATTCAAACAATTAATCTCGAAAGTGAAAAGCAAATTATTTGAGTATCCCACTAGAAATGGACACTGCTTTAACACTGCAACAGTATTATTAAGTAATACGTATTGCTTAAGTAAATTTAAGCTGAACAAATAAAGAGTAAACAGTGATAATCATGGATAACTTGGGTAGATTAAAGCAGGACTATACAAGGTATAGGATGGGTAGGTTAAACAGTATATATGCAAGGTATAGTTTGGATAGATTAAAACTAATGTCCATGGGATAGAATGGATAATTAAAACAGTACTTATCCATGGAATAGTTGGTCTAGATTAAACAATAATAGTCTCAAAGTGAAACAATTAACTGCGTATCCCACAGCAATGTACACTGCTTTAACTCTGCAACTGGATTAGTAAGTAAATACAGGGCATAACTGAAAGCTGAACAATGTAATAAATTAATTTAGGAAAACTTAAATAAATGATAACATGTTGTAGCCCACCCAAGCCGACAGACCGCTCTACGTCCTGCGCCTACCCTGTAGGAGTAGAACAGAACAGTGAGAACGGGAGGGGAATAATATATTCTAATAATAGAATAAGACCGTAATATAATGTACTTGATATAAGATGAACAAACGAAAGAAATAGTGATAAACATGGGAAGATTGTTGGCTTAAAGCGGGATTAATCAAGGGATAGGATGGTAGGTTAAATAGTAATAGTGCATGGTATGGTTTGGATAGAGTAAACTGAAAAGTTCAAGGGATGGAATGGCTAATAAACAGTAATAAACAAGGGAGAATGGCTAGCCTAAAGCAATAATATTCTCAAAAGTGCAACAAAAGACAAAAGTCTGTGACGAACAAGCGGGGCTGAGCCCCAGACAAGCAGCTGTGACGAACGAGCTGGGCTACACCAGCCAGACAAACGTCTGGGACGAGCGAGCTGGGCTACACCAGCCAGACAACGTCTGGGACGACGAGCTGGGCTACACCAGCCAGACAACGTCTGGGACGAACGAGCTGGGCTACACCAGCCAGACAAACGTCTGGGACGAACGAGCTGGGCTACACCAGCCAGACAAACGTCTGGGACAACGAGCTGGGCTACCAGCAGACAAACGTCTGGACGAACGAGCTGGGCTACACCAGCCGACAACGTCTGGACGAGTGAGCTGGGCTACACCACCTACAAACGCTGGGACGAACGTGGGCTACTGAGAGTGCCAGTACATTACCTGGTGAGTTACTGAGAGTGCCAGTACATTACCTGGTGAGTTACTGAGAGTGCCAGTACATTACCTGGTGAGTTACTGAGAGTGCCAGTACATTACCTGGTGAGTTACTGAGAGTGCCAGTACATTACCTGGTGAGTTACTGAGTGTCAGTACATTACCTGGTGAGTTACTGAGGTGCCAGTATTACCTGGTGAGTTACTGAGAGTGGCAGTACATTACCTGGTGATTACTGAGGCAGTACATTACCTGGTGAGTTACTGAGAGGGCAGTACATTACCTGGGAGTTACTGAAGTGGCAGTACATTACCTGGTGAGTTACTGAGAGTGCCAGTACATTACCTGGTGAGTTACTGAGAGTGCCAGTACAGTACCTGGGAGTTACTGAGAGTGCCAGTACATTCCTGGTGAGTTACTGAGAGTGCCAGTACATTACCTGGTGAGTTACTGAGAGGCCAGTACATTACCTGGTGAGTTACTGAGAGTGCCAGTACATTACCTGGTGAGTTACTGAGAGTGCCAGTACATTACCTGGTGAGTTACTGAGAGTGCCAGTACCTTACTGGTGAGTTACTGAAGTGCCGATATTACTGGTGAGTTACTGAGAGTGCCAGTACATTACCTGGTGAGTTACGAGAGTGTAGTACATTACCTGGTGAGTTACTGAGAGTTTACACCAGCCGACAAACGTCTGGGACGAACGAGCTGGGCTACACCAGCCAGACAAACGTCTGGGACGAACGAGCTGGGCTACACCAGCCAGACAAACGTCTGGGACGAAGAGCTGGGCTACACCAGCCAGACAAACTCTGGGACGAACGAGCTGGGCTACACCAGCCAGACAACATCTGGCGAACGAGCTGGGCTACACCAGCCAACAAAACGTCTGGGACGAACAGCTGGGCTACACCAGCCAGACAAACGTCTGGACGAACGAGCTGCTACACCAGCCAAACAAACGTCTGGACGAACGAGCTGGGCTACACCAGCCGACAAACGACTAGGACGAACAGGCTGGGCTACACCAGCCAGACAAACGCTGGACGAACAGGCTGGGCTACACCAGCCAGACAAACGTGTGGGACGAACAGGCTGGGCTACACCAGCCAGACAAACAACTGGGACGAACAGGCTGGGCTACACCAGCAGACAAACGTGTAGGACGAACAGGCTGGGCTACACCAGCCAGACAAACGTCTGGGCGAACAGGCTGGGCTACACCAGCCAGACAAACGTAGGACGAACAGGCTGAGCTACACCAGCCAGACAACGTCTAGGACGAACAGGCTGGGCTACACCAGCCAGACAAACGTCTAGGACGAACAGGCTGGGCTACACCAGCCAGACAAACGTCTAGGTACGAACAGGCTGGGCTACACCGGCGAGACAAACGTGTAGCTACGAACAGGCTGGGCTACACCAGCCAGATAAACGTCTAGGACGAACAGGCTGAGCTACACCAGCCAGACAAACGTCTGGGACGAACAGGCTGGGCTACACCAGCCAGACAAACGTCTAGGACGCACAGGCTGGGCTACACCAGCCAGACAAACGTCTAGGACGAACAGGCTGGGCTACACCAGCCAGACAAACGTCTAGGACGAACAGGCTGGGCTACACCAGCCAGACAAACGTCTAGGTACGAACAGGCTGGGCTACACCAGCCAGCCAAACTTCTAGGGAGGAACAAGCTGGGCTACACCAGCCAGACAAACGTCTAAGGACGAACTGGCTGGGCTACACCAGCCAGACAAACGTATAAGTCGAACAGGCTGGGCTACACCAGCCAGGCAAACGTCTAGGGACGAACAGGCTGGGCTACACCAGCCAGACAAACGACTATGAACGAACAGGCTGGGCTACACCAGCCAACCTTGGCATGGGCCCCTAGGGTCGGTCCCTAGGGACAAAGACGACTAATAACCCGGCCAGGAGGCGTCACCACCAAGGGTGACGCCAGGACGCTCGCAGGGAGCCTGGCCGGACACGCACGACTAGGAACGCGTCACGAACCCTGGCCCCTAGGGACAAGCCTAGGAGACGCAACAGACCGGGTTCCAGGGAAGACGCCTGGGAGGGGGGGGGGAGTAAACGAAAAGCATCCCTGGGGCGAGTGCTCTATAGAGCGCCAAGCCACGTGGGCGCCGCCTACCGGGCATGGGCCCCAGGGCGCAGGTCCACAGAAACCAGCCACGTGACGTCGCCACAGAGGGCGGTGCCAGACCACAGAGGGAGCCTGGCCGTGCACGCACGACCAGGCGCGGGCGAAACATGGCCCCTAGGGCAAGCCTAGGGGCACAGCAAACCGGGCTCCCGATAAACGCCTGGGAGGGCCCACCTGGGACGAATGCTCCACCGAGCGTACATTAGGGCCCCGGCCCCAGGGGCACAGGACCACCGAAACCTGGCCACGAGAGACGCCGCAGACAAGCAGCACACCATTCCCGACCTGGAGGCGCACCTGCAACCCCAGGCAGGCAAACAGGCGGGATGCCCAGGGAACTAGCTAAGGCGGTACGAACGGGCCGCGAGGGACGGCGCAACCACACGCCAGCACTGGGGAAAGTCCTGACTAACTTGAACAGGAAACTCTTTTACCTTAAGGTTTGCTGAGTACGACAGGGAGCCCCTGCCGGATCAGGGAAAGTCAGAGCTGGGACCATGGTAGCGGGGATGGGGTCCATTTGCTTGAGATGCAGTATAGAGTACTGGCCCACGTGTCGATGAGGCGCGGCGCTGAGCGTGGACGCTTCTTGAGTCGCGGACGGTGACGGGAGCGGAGTGAGAGAGAAACCTCCCATTCCGCGCTATTTATGCCACCCAGACTGTCCGCACCACGCCTTGCGGAACGCGGTGCGCAATTGTCTTCCTTCCCCATCAGAAATTCCACCGCCTTTCGTTCAAAAGGCAGTGGCCATTTATTTCTGGTGTGGTGCTCATGGGTTCTGTTACAGCTTTCAATGAAGCTTTTGAGGTCAGGATTGGCATTACAGTTCAGCGTTTTATATATGTATAATACACATGAGAGAATGTGCAGTGACTTAATATCTAACATATTGAGAGATTTGAGTAGGGGTACCGAGTGATGTCTGGGGCCAGAGTTGGATATTGTCCTAATAGCAGCTTTGTGTTGAAACCGTAAAGGACTTTAGACCTCCTGGCCTCTTGTACCACCAACTGTGTAACTATTTTATTGACTCAGGTGTTCTGGACGACATCCTAACAATTTACTCAAAATTTGCTTGTCCATTTTAAAGAATGAAGAACAATTTTTATGTATATTACTTCTAAGCTGCATCACCTATGAACCCATCCCTGCCCTTGTGTGGCAGTGCACAGTAGAAACTTGTTTTCACATATCCATATATTAAAACATTGATTGTAACCGTGATATATATGTGCTTCAGCCTACAGTTTAGACCTATTGTCTTATGTATGACCCTCTGTCCTGCGTGACAGTGAATACTAGCATTATCCTCACTTTAATCAGACTATCAAAATCCTCAGATTAGGCAAAATTGTAATTAATTTTGTCAATAAAGATGTTAATAATAATAAGGTTCTTGGTGAACTGGTGGAAGTCCCAATTGGGACTTACCAATCCACCCATCCCAGATTGGGTGGGCCTCTTGTGCGGCTCTGTCTGCGTCGCTTCCCCTTCCTCTGGTGGCTTTGCCTTGGCTGCAGAATTGCCACCTGGTGGTGTTGAGGCCTTGGGTGACTCAGTGTTTACATGAGCTCTCGTGCAGGAGCCCAATCTTTGTCTGCACCATACCCCGCTGTGCAGGGTATGGTTTCGGAGGCTGTTCTGGTTTCTTTGGTTCCACCCCTTTCACCCCCACTGCGACTGTTGGGTTTGGGTCCCGCTTGTCCTTTGCTGGCTTCCTCTTAGTCTTTTGGGGTTTAATTCCCTGGTGGCTTTCTCTTCCCTCGCTCGACATCTTCGTGGACGCCTTGGCTCTGGATTGGGCCTTCGTGACCGGTGCTCACCCGGTCGACAGAATCGTTGGTCACTCCCTTCTCACCAGGCACATAATATGGTGCAGGAGTTTGTAGAAGTGTGGCATGCCCTGAGGAGGATTCGGATTTTTCCTCATTCAGTGTGCCCCAGTGGTCTATCATCTGAACCACCAGGCGCGATTTAGTCCATAGCCCTTTGAAACTGGACGCTGCAGGTAGCTCTGCTGTTAGCTTCTCGAGGTTTGGTTCTCCTTGTGGTTCACATTCTGGGAATGTCCATGCAATGCACTCGCGGACGGTCTGTTCCGTTCCCATCCCATCTCTACAGTGGGGGCCAATGATGCCACTTCCTTCCTTTGACTTTGGAAGACATTCGGACACACCAATGTGGACCTCTTAGTCGGCTTGGAATTGAAGCCTTCCTCTTTCCTTGGTTATATTCCCCACCTTTTAACTGGACTAGTCATGGTGGGGGTTCTTATACCTTTTCCCCTGGTCCAGCTGTTGCTCTGAGTCCTGAACTTTGCTTCAGGCACTACTTGCCTGATGTCCAAACCCAGGCATTTTCCCACAGCTCCGCCTCTTTTAGATCAGCCCAGTGATGTACTTTTCTGGTTCGACCTTCTCCTCATATCTGGTCTTTGTGACATGTCTTATCACCATGTTTATGATGAACAGGTATTGATGGCGTCCCACCTGTCATTGTCTTCTTGATGGCAGTATGAGGTTTTTGGTGCAATTATTTTGTTTTTGCCACTTCCTTTTTCTTCGTTGTTGCTCTTTGGTTTGTGTGTGTGTAGTTCTTTTGCTCTTTTCTTGCTTGTTTCTTGATCGGCATCTCATGCTGAATACTGCCACCACTTCTCGTGTGGCACTGGCAGAGCCACTGTTGCTTGTTTTCAGTGTTAACACGTCTTCGATGCTGTTTCGGAAGCAACTTGTGCATTATTTCACCTCCGGCATGTTCATGTGCCGCTTGAGTCTTTCATGGTCCTTGGACAGTGTTATTGATTTCCTTCCCCTTCTTGGTTTACGGTGTCCCCTTTGGTTTGCATATTTTGTTCTATTTTTGTTGACGCTTGTCTCTCTGGTTGTAGGGTTGAGGAGCTTCATGCTCTCCTCCAGATGTGATGTTTGGACATTTATTCATCTGCAGCCGGCTCCTTTTCTGGCCAAGAATGAATTATGCAGCTTCCAAATGGGTCCTTTGGTGATCGCTGCTTGGTTTGTTTTGCCCCATGTGCATTATATGCTCTGCCCGGTGGAGGCTCTCCGCTGCTATCTACATGTCGCTGATTCAGTCTAAGTGAATGTTTTATGGATGGATCCGGCTTCCTTGGTTCTCTGTTCCTTCTCCCTAATGTGACCGTTTTTATCCGCTGTGGGTAGGTAGCTTCAGGGTACCACAAGGTGCTCTCCCAGAAAACCAGCATTGAATATAATAGTTGTTTGCAGATTATGCAAAACTAATGATAATGGGCAGGTCAGGGTTAGATTGTGATGCATTACAAAAGGATTTGGACACACTCCACAAGTGGTCTGAAAAATGACTGCTAGATTTAAACTTTGCCAAATGCAAAGTTATGAGGATTGGAATAGGAGTGTGAAGACCAGTACAGCAGTTTTTTTTTTTTTTTTTTTTATTTATTGTTTTCTACCACAGACGTGGCCACACATTTACAATGCTAACCAGCATATATACATTTTCTTCTGTCCTCCATGGACAGGGTTAGAGATGTGTTAAACATATATTTTAAGGGTTTATTGAACAATCAACCACTGAAGGTGAGTCGGTGCTTTAAAAATGCTAAGCTAACCTATATACGTAAATACATAAATACACAGATTTATGTATGCCTTACATAAAGTGTTCGATGTGTCATCTACACAGTGTCATTAATGTACATTTACAAAGGTGAAATGTAATTCTGATCAGCTTCCATATATACTTTATACCCATACATACACATGCACACACATATACATATATACACACATGCATTCACAGACATTTATCTCATTTACTCTGACAGGGTGAGATAGCTGATAAAGAACTAGTGTGCAATTAAGCACTTAATCACTGAAGGTGATTAAGGTGCTTTTACAAGCTCAGGTTATATAGTTACATCATATACATTGTATAATTAATCTATTACATGGTCAATCTTGGATACAAGTCCAATATATCATCAAGTGTTCCAGTACTCATATAGTAATTACAAAGTTCAGCATACCTTAGCCCAGGGGGGCGAAAGTCAGCCAGTATGGGACATTCTACAATATAATGTTCAAGAGAGTGCATGTTTTCTCTTTCACAAAGTTTAGTTTAGTTCATTTATTATGCACCCCATACCCATCTTGTGGGCGGTAGTGGAAAGGGTTACAGAGGCACATAATGGGCTCAGGGACTGAACCCCACAATTCATTTAGCTAAGCAAGTTACAATCTTGATGAGCTAGTTACAAAATTCAATATAAGTCGTCACATCAACAATGGGTTCGAGATCGACCTCAAGTACAGGTTCTAAATTAAGCAACTGACATATGTGGAGAGCTAGTGTCAAAATTTATATGTTTGTCCTGCACACCGCCTCCCATCCAGTGGGCAGCGGTGGATAGGTTACAATCACTCAGTTACTACCTACAGTTAGCAAACTGGGGATATTTGGCTAAAATTTCTGGTAGCAGATCATTTTGAATGAAATATTTACACATCGCTGGAACATTGGTTATAGAATTGTCTCTAAATTCACGTATCTTTTCGCACTCCATCACATAGTGACGGAGGGTGTGCGAATAATTTTGTTGACACAGTTTACATTTGGTCAGGTCTACATCGGCAGATAATGAGAATTCCCAGAGATACTTGTAACCGAGTCTAAGCCGAGCAGCAGTAACATCTAGAAGTCTGCTGATTTTATTGGATGATCCATAGATGTGTGGCTCCTCTTGCATGATAGTATGATGATAGATGGAATTACTGGTGTCAATTTCACTTTGCCTCAGATCTACAAGATCTTGTTGAAGTTCTCGGTGTACTGCTGCTCTCAGATTGCTCATTGACAATCCAAGGTTACACTCAACGGCTCCTTTAAAGGCAGATTCTTTGGCTAACTTATCAGCTCTATCATGCATTCGGAGGCCAACATGAGATGGAGACCACATGAAATGGACTCTGTTACCATCCTTAATAATTTTGTTGTATTTGTGTCTAGCTTCGGACACGAGCATGTTACAGTTATGTCTTAAAGAGTTGAGAGCATTTAAGGATGATAAGGAGTCACTTACAATTAATGTATCAAGTTTGGAGACTTGTACACATTTCAGTGCAAGGATCAAGGCAAATAGTTCGGTCTGAAGGGTAGAGGCCCAATTGTTTATACGGACTCCCCACTCAAAGTACAAGCCATCGCCCATTGTCAGAACAACTGCACTTCCAGCTGCACCCGTGGTGCGGTGTAGGGAACCATCAGTGTATATGATTTGAGAGAGAATGCTCTGTGGACAGAGCATCAATATGGCTTAAGGCGTTGAGCTTTGCCTCAAGACGAAGCTTGGGCTTATCTCTAATTTGCTTCTTGGGTGGAAAGGGAGGGATTAAAACTGGAAAGGGTGTAACCTCCCACGGTGCAGGAAAGTGCCGTTGTTGTTTCTCTTGGTACAAATCATGAACCCCATACATTCTGAGTTGAGTTCCAGTTTTTGTTATCCATTTGGAACAATGCTGATCTTCAATAAAGTAAGTCTGGAGGGCTTCTGTGCAAGGATTAGGATGAGTTAGCCTAAGCATTTTTATACCAATTTGACAGTTAATTTCAGTAACACGATCAACAACGCTCAGGATATTAAGTTCCTTTCTCATATTAAGTATCTTTGTGGTACGAGGGCACCCAAGGATTATCCTCAGGGCTTCGTTCTGCAATTTTTCAAGCCCTCCAAGCTTTCTTTCAGGCATCAAAACAAGCAGAGGTGCAGCATAATCCACTAAAGATCTGATGTATGCAAGGTACATCATTTTGACAATTCTGACATTGGCACCATAGCCTGAGTGATAACCTGCAACAGCCTTGAGAGCTCGGAGCCTCTCTTTATACTGACGACAGAGTCTGAATACAACAGGACCATACAGTGGCACCTCAAGGCCAAGGTATTTGAATCTGTTTACATAGTCAAGCTGGGAGCCAAGTTGACACATAGTGTACTCGACATTTGGGTTTTGAGAAAGCTGCCAGATACGCCTATATCCCAGGCGTATTCTGGCCACTATAACATCACATTGCCGGGTTCTTGTTCTATTAGTCCCATATGTGAATGTTTCCTCACGATATCTATCATAATATTTAATGCTACAACTTTCAGGTCTTTGTGAGTTTGTTAGGTCGGTGAGATCTTCATTAGATATTTGTTTAAGTATTCTCTTTGTCACTGCTAATGAAATACCCATATCAATTTCTACCACTGGTTTTCTACAGGCTGTCTTTGCAAGCATATCAACAGTGTCATGCCTTGAGATGCCAACATGTGATGGTATCCATAGGAATTTAATTTCAAATCTGTTTTCTTTAGCAGCTAAGACATTCATTCGAATATCACTGACTATTTTCTGGGTGTCACTAATATGTGCGTTCAATGCCAGGAGTGCACTCTGCGAGTCACAGTATATAAGTCCACTGCCTTTGTCTTTTAAAAATTCAGTGGCAAGGTATATGCCTGCAAGTTCGGTTTGAGTTGTACTTGCCCAGTCATTGACGCGCTTCATTGCTGTATGTACGAGAGTAGATTGTTCAAAAACATTACATGCACATCCGGTACATCGTCCACCCTCTTCTACAGAGCCGTCGGTATAGCACTGATACACATCGTTACCCATACTCTGAGTACTTTCAGTGATGCTTTTCAGTGTTAACTGTTTTAATAATGTAGAGTGCACACTATCTTTCTTGGGCGCATTTACAAAATCAACTGATAAATCCCAGTTATCCCATGGAGTAATTGGAGTAATGATTACTCCATCAAAAATATTAAATATGTACCCAACTCAACTAATGAGTACAGCAGTATAGGAAGACGGGAAGACAAATTCCTCAACCAGAAAAGGGGAAAGACCTGAGAGTGGACGTAACCACAAATCCAGAAGCCCACATTAGCAGAATAACAGCTGCATATGGCATACTTGCCAACATCTGTGTATCCTTCAGAAACTTAGACAAAGGAGCTTTCCGGACCTATGTACAGTGGAGTTGAGACCCACGCTTGAATATGCATCCCCAGCATGGAACTCTTACCTGAAAAAAGAAGAGAAACTAGAAAAGGTTCAAATTTACCTGAATTTACCCAAGGGTCACTAATACTAGTGATCTCGACGAGGGCAGGAAGCTGGCTGCTTGTCAAAGGTCCCTTCCATTTGCCCTGATGATCTTTTTCTAGCTGTATTTTAAAACCCAGCAGAGTTTTGACGTTTACGGCTTCGGCGAGTAGGCGGTTCCACGGGTTTACAACCCTTTGGGAGAAAAAGCATCTCCTATTTTCTGTCCTACATTGTGGCTTGTTGAGCTTGAATCCGTTGCTTCTCGTTTGTGTTACATCTGACCTTTGGAAGAAATTGTCCGGAATCGACATCGTCCAAATTGTTTAGTATTTTGAAGGTTTCTATGAGATCTGTCCTGTCATACCTAGTCTGCCGTGTTGTTAGCCCTGTGACCCTCAACCATTCCTGATACGAGAGATGACTGAGCTCCAGGATGATTTTTATTGCCCGATGTTGCACCTTCTCCAGAACAGCTATGTCTTTCTGGAGAGTAGGTCTCCATGCCTAGATGCAATAATCCAGGCGGGGGCGCACCAGAGACCAAATATATGCAACAAGACTCGTTCAGGAGCTGAGGGGATTGGGCTATGATGAAAGACTGAGGGAACTGGGTATTACCACATTGGAGGGAGAGATAGGGATGACATGATAACATAGAAGATTCTAAGGGAAATTGACAAAGTAGAAAAAGCAGTGGTGATCAAAGCTAGGAACAGCAGAATAAGAGCTCATCAATGGAAACTGGAGATGCAAATGAGTCAGACACATCAGGAAGAGCTTTTTCAGTGTCAATAAATAAAATAGGTTAGTTACAGAAGTCACTGAAGCAAATTAGATTCAAAATTTTTAATAAAATTTGGTTGAGTGTGTTTGGTGTTTGCACTCATTCCAGGACTGATTGCTCAAGCCAGTGAACAGAGCAAGATGGTGGTGTGTCACCTGCTCCCTGTGTCTCTGTGAGGGAGGTCAGGTTCTGGCTCTGGTCCCCAGTAGGCCAAACTGAGCTCCACAGTTGATGTGATCTAATAGTTGGGAGCCATTTCAGCGAGACAGCTTCAGGGAGCCACCAGAGCTCACCCCAGAAATTGCCATTTCATTACATTCAACACTGGTTTTATATTTTCATGCATTGATTGGTAACACCATGCCCATATATAATTGTTCACTACACATCTACTATATTTACTTTTCTTTCAAACAGCCAATATGTGAAATTCTCCTGAAGGGCATACAATTTACTGGCTTTTGTGGGAAGTGTATTGCTAAGGGCACACCACTCGGCGAGGCATTCAAGTGAGCAGACACAAGCAATACACACCTAAGAAATATCACCACAATTCGAAAATGTAATTATGATTTTCCATAGATGTCTCTGATAATAAAGATGAAGCCGGTATTTAGTTTTGATTAGGCAATGTTGATATGCATAACAATATACTGTACATCAATATAGTAAATCAATTTGAATTTTCTTATTGTATTGTACTCATTAAGCATGCATTCAACTGTACTCATTAGGCCTATTACATGTATTGTGAATTATATAGATCTATTGCATGCATGCTATTCATTAAATAAATAAAATAAATAAATATGTTTATTCAGGTAAGGTATATACATACAAGTGAGGTTACATTAATGGATCGAATTATAGGTAGAGCTAGTACATACAATGCCTAAAGCCACTATTACGCAATGCGTTTCGGGCATTAGACCTGCATATACCCTCCTGTACTCATTAGGCAAATGTCACATTTCCTACTGGATTCATTAGGCCAATTGCATGTATCATATCATATACTCACTAGATATATGCCATGTATCTTATGTGGTATATTCCTTAGATCTATTGCAGGTATGCTACTACAGTATATTCATTAGGCTCCTGCATGTATCTCACTGCTCACTAGGCATACAGTATGCATTCTACTCATTAAGCCTCCCATTTTACATAATATCCAACAATAGGGAAAGTATGGTTTTCTCTAATCATTCAGTATATGCTCTAATATTCCACACTACATCTTGTTTATAAATTTAATTTTCCTTATTACACAAAATATGGGGTTCCCACTCTACGAACATTTGCCTTACAAACATTCATCCTTACAAACATTCTCCAGTGTCCCCCTTTCATGCATAAGATCATTGTACTAATCCACTGGAGCATCCCTTTGAATTTCGCTGCAGCGCGAACGTTCGTGTGGCATCCACATGGTGGAGTATAGTATTGTACAAAATCATCTGCATGACCCACTCGGAGGCAGGGCGAGTGTCTACTATTTATTTAGTATTTTATGCCTGTGGGTGGTTGTATAATTACCTAAGTGTAGTTACAGGATGAGAGCTATGCTCATGGTGTCCTGTCTTCCCAGCACTTGACGGTTTTGGCCTCCACCACATTCTCACCTAACTTGTTCCAACCGTCTACCATTCTGTTTGGGAAAGTTAATTTTCTTATAATTCTTCAGCACCTTTGTTTAGTTAGTTTAAATCAAGGACCTCTTGTTCTTGAAGTTCCAGGTCTCAGCATTCTTCTGTAATGTAATATTTACATGTGTGTTATTTGGCTGTTAAATACACTGAGTTTAGTAATTTTTATATTAATTTCATAGTCTTGGTCACAACAGTTGGTTGGTTGGCAGTGTAGTGAAGTGTCACAGAAGTTGAGACAAAGCCTGGAGTAGGACAGAGAGCTGAGTGAGATCAGGGAGAGAGAGCTCAGATGCAGGGTGAGAGTTGTACAGCTCGGTACTATGAATGCGGGCGGAGTCGAGGAGCTGAGTGCAGGACGAGAGGTTGGAAGTTCGATGCGGCCGGTGTCTGGCTGTCTGCTCTGTGTCGAGGCTGAAGTGTCTTGGAGTTGGTAGGAACTGGACACGTCGAATATTACATTGTTGTTGGTGAATATTGAAGATGTGCAGTATTTCTCAAGCATCTGTACTGAGCCTCTCTTGAAATTACACTGAAGAGTATTC